>VDFB02370802.1:0-64051 GCA_007258455.2 Sequoia sempervirens
TGTAACCATCTGGGAGGTTTCAAAACCTAAAATGAAATGTAGTTGAAATGGTAATTTGGCTTGAAGCTTCTTGCTCCCATCCTTTTATAAATGGGATATCAGGGCCAGTTACTAGGAGTTCAATTTTTGAGTCTCACAATGGTCTAAGTGGAAAAACTAAGCTCATGAAAGAGTAGATTGTACATTCATGCATAGATGAATAGGATTAGTAAGGAGTCTAGGCTATGAGTTATTTTGTAATTATCTCAAATAGTTTTATAGTAGCATTAGTTTATAAATGAAAATGCTAATTCGAAAGAACATTCTCTCCTATGTAATTTTCTTCCAAATTATGAATGAAATGGTTAATGATATTTTTGTTTGTCTTCAATTGTTTAGAATTGAATGAGTGATTTTATTTGTTCTTCGATTCAAGGAATTGATTAAATTCTAAAATATGGTCACATATTTGTAGGAATAGAACCTAGGATTGATAAGTAGTTGTGTTTTAGGAACAATGAGTTGAATACTATAATGCAATATATCAATAGTCCATTAATTATTAACTCAAATTGCTAAGGTATTACTAGTTATTATGAATGTGACTACATTACCCAATAGACAATACACTGGTCTTTTCATTTGGTGTTCCTAAAGATAAATGAGTTAGTCATGCACATGTCTAGGGGATTGGAATGAGAATGGAAATCATCTATAACACCTTTAATTATAACACACCAATATGAAGTACCATCTCATTCCTTGTAATAGATAGTAATATTTTTAAAGGTCAACCAAATCTTTGATGAAGGATATCTATTTACACTTTATAGGAATTTATCTATATGTAGAAATGTTCTTGATCAAATGAATATCATATGAACATAACAAGGATTACCCTCCTAGGTTTCACAGAGCTCAAAGTGAAGAAGTAAGGGCCTCAAAATCCTTACTTGTGTGTCAGCCAATCCTTACCCTTGCTAACTATTGAATTCTAGCAAATTCATAGATAAGTGGTAAAATTAAGTTTGGTTCAAAAAAATTAACCAACACAATATAAGTTGCGTTTGAATCCATTGAAGTGTGTACTTGGTGTTACTTCAGGAAAATTACTAGGCTTCATTGTATCAAGAAGGCGTATTGAGGTTAATCCAGCAAAAGTAAAGCCTATAATGGAAATTCCCTCACATCAAAATTTAAAACAACTAAGGAGTCTATAAGGAAAATTATAGTCCATAAGACGTTTCATTTCCCAAATTGTTGATAAATTCCATTCATTTACACACCTTTTGCATAAGGACATCTTTCAAATGGGATCCACAATGTTAGCAAGGCTTTGAAAAGATCAAGGAGTATCTAGCCAATCCACCAATCTCAATGCCTCCTATTCCTGGTGTAGTGTAGAAAAAAGTATCCCTTACTTAATTTTTGAATGTTTAATAATAAATTGGACTTAATGTCACCTTGGTCTAGTGTTGTGAGGTGTTTTACACATCCACATTAGGTCTTGGGCCCTCCTTAAGCTAAATTAACTTAACTTTGTCTTAATTTAATGTTGTAAAATGTATTTATTTACACTTTCACATTACATTTAAGGGGCTTGTAAACTAAGTGGACCTAATCTAGTGTTAAAATGTGTTCTACATATTCACATTGGATTTAAGACCCTTCTAAGCTAAATAGACCCAATTTTTCCTTAATTTAGTGTTGTAAAGTGTATTTATTTACACTTTCACATTGGATTTTATGCTCCCTTTCATTTATAACCTTTATATCATCATTAATATGCCCCTATGACCTTATATTGTTCATCTTGAGGCATATTTTGATAAAAAAAACCCAACAAGATCTACATATAAGCTTAATTTCTTGACTCCCAGACACTTTAGGACTAAAAATAGCCCCCATGGGACCCATTCACAACCTTGGGCGAATGAGTGCCATCCAGGTGGAACTCAATTTCCCAGGATGGCAAATGAGTCCCATTTGGCCTATTTTTAAGGTTTTGATTGGGAAAAGTGGGTTTTTAATTCAAATTTCTTCCATGTCGGCCTTCGAGATCAAATTAATGTTTATTTGAGTGGATTTCCTCTATAAAAAATCTTTTAAATCATTATTTAATCATGCATTCATGTTATCAAGTCAAGCATTCAAGATTTAAGCATTCCAAGTCTTCACAATGTCATCAAGATAGCATTCAAGATCATTTTTAAGGCATTCAAGGGAAATAATCTCCATCAACCATTGTAGAAATTAAAGATCCATCATCATGTCAAGCCTATGAAGCATCAAGCATGTTATTGAGCTAGTGTTGTGATGTATCATTGAATATCCAAGGTCCAACATTGTTCTACACCTATTCTTAAAGATCAAGATCTACATCCTTCATAACCATTTCATGTTGAGTTGTATATTTACAAGACACCATTCATAAGGCATCATTCAAGGTATCATTGTCCATGATTCATTTTATTTTTTGCATGTTCCATTCCGTGGTTCCATTGTTTCATCATTTAGTTTAATTACCTAAAAGGGGGTTGACCAAGGCACACAATTATTCCGTCTGATCTCACCACGATGCTTTGTCTTTGGAATCCACCATCCCTCGCTGTGCTCCCTTTTAAGCTCACAGGCTCTCAAAATTTGCAAAGTAAATAGTAGAAATGAATTGAGTTTTACCCCTTTGTCAACCTATTTATAAAGTCAAAATGACATTTCTCAAACAAGGTTATTACTGGAGGCTCATTTGACCAACTTTGACTTCCTCGTTACCTGCTTTAAACATTTCAGAATTCAAAACCGACTGCGCCATTCTTTTTCTGGTCATCAAATTGATTTATCGGGACCCTTTACAATTTTTTTTGTCAGCCCAGGCCCAAAATTTAAGAAAATTTCGAGGGCAATGATACTACGTACCTTTCTTGGGGCATATTTTTGACTTATTTTCTTTTTGTCTGTCTGACATGCTACATTATGACAAAGAGGGGCAAAATGTAGACACCTAAAAATGACCTAGGCCTGCAAGCTTCATTTTTACCACTTTTTGTCCTAGCATAATTATGGCACTTTAATTATGTTCCTAACCCATCTTCAACTATTAATTAAATAATTCACAATTATTTAATTAATTCAGGGTCTTCTATTCTTCCTGATTATTAAATAAATAAATCATATTTATTTAATGTGTCACTAATTATCTAAAGTCAACTCATAATTAAATAAAGTTCTCATTTTATTTAATTAATCTTTGTCATTAATGTCCTCCTGATTATCAAATAAATATATTTTAATATATTTATTCAATATGTCACTAATTCCTAAATCCTCTCTTTTAATTAAATAGATTTGATAATTTATTTAATTAATTAACCACTTCTTCTAAATTAAATAATTATTTTTAATTATTTAATTGTCGTATATGACACTTCTTTATTTTTAAATAAAACAATTTATTTAAAAATATCTCACATAGTTAACTGATTCTTCTTTTAGTAATTAATTTCAAAAATCAATTCCTCCTTATCTTACAAAATCCAAATTTTGAATTAATTTAATTCAAAATGGAAATATTCTTCTTCAAATCAAGTAATTTCTAAAATTACTAATTTTCTAAAATCCCATCTTCTTGTCTTTTGATTTTTTCTAATTCCATCTCAACTGTCACATTTATCTTTGATTTAATTTATTTAATTAAATCTTATTCACACATTTGGGCATTTTTCCCTAACCCTAATTGAGAGTTTCCATTTCGAATCTTAACCATTGATTCTAGGGCATTTCTCAATCTCTCAATCTCATCCGTCCGTTCAAAATGACATTTTCTATAAAATGCTATTTTCCTATCATTTTCGCATTAGACAATATTTTAGACATTAGATGCATAGAGATTCTACAGACAATGCAACATTTGTCATCTTACTTCATTTAGTCTTGGCATATTTAGGCATAGGCATTTCAATTATATTGTCATAGGTATTAGGCATTTAGACTTTGATCAAATCCTTCAAAGCTTGGTGTAGGACTTAGACTTGTATTTTCAGATTGCTCACATATCAAATCTGAGGGCAACACATCAACCGGCAAGCTAGAAGGTGTTACAAAAGTGAAGCATGGAAGACTCGGCGGTTTATATGTATAATCGTTCTTTGTTTTAACTTCCATTGTGTTTTGTAATTGCTTTGGGTTTTTTTTCTTTTATATTGATTTGATTTGATCTAATCTAAACCTAGAATTTACCCTCGATTCTGAAGGATCATTGAAGATTAGATTAAAATATTTTTTTAGTTGTCTCCCAATTTGCAAAGTCATAATGTACATTAAAAGGTCATCTACAACCCTGAAATCAAAGTTTTGGATCTCAGAACCTAGAGGAGCAAATTCAGTGGATTGAGAAGAGAAAATTCAGACTTTGAATTTCTAGAAAATCCAAACTAGAATCATTCACCACAAGTGGAAAATGAGTCTGACTGTGGGTGTTTTTTAGATATTTTTACAGATTTGGATATCAATTTTCTTAAAACCCACTTCTGTGCAGAAATATAGAATTGGGACTGATTCACCCATAATGGAAAATGAGTCCTAGTAGGTCAAAAATTTAGGTTTTCCAAAATTTTAGAGCTATTTCTAGTCATTATCAAGCTTCCAGGTGCACATCATTCATTTAATTGCTTTTCTATTTTTTTTCTTACATTTCTAAGGCATTTCCTAGGTCATTGTATTAAATTAGGGTTTTTCATTTCATCTTGCTTTTCGTTGTCTCTTCCAAGTTTATACTCGGTGGTCAACCCCTCATTAGATCATATTCAACCCCTAGGAGATTCCTTTTATAATATTTATTTCTCTTTTGCATTGAAATCTCAAGGGTTTTTTCTTAAGTGAAAGTGAATGTTTCCCCTTTCTGTAATAAACCCTAAAGGTGAAAAGGGCTCTGATTTTTCCACCTTTCATTTTGGTGAACCTGTATTTAGAATACCTTCTTTACTGATTTGGAGTTCATCATCATCCTAGATCTAGCTTGTAATGACTTTGCATTAGGGTTCGCATTAGTTAATTGTCATCTATGATTTCTAAATTTTTTGCATTAGTGAAAGTGCATATAGGTTGTAGTTTTGCATCTCAAATCATTGCAAATCATCTAAAAATTGTATTTTCATTTAGGATACACATCATACAAACTAAAAATCATAAAAATCAAATGAAAATTTCTGATTTAAAAAAAAAAAATCCCTATTGGGACTCATTCACCACCTTGGGCGAATCAGTTCCAGTGCACCCCTGAAACTACCTTTTATAGCATTGAAAACCTTGTTTCTTCACTTTTGTTTGTTGCCATTAACTATCTATTTAAGTTGGTTTAGTTTTTGTTACATGCATTTCACTAAATCTAGCTTAATTTAGTCCATTTCATGCATTGGTCAATTCAAAATTTTCATTTACAATATTTCACTTTCATACTTTTTCATAGTGTAATTAGCAAATTACCTTGCTTCAAATCTGAAAATTGCATTTCACTTTAGGTCATAAAATTGAACTTTATTTACTTTTTCATAATAGCATGTTTTATTTGAAGATATGTGGCTTTGATATGGTTAAAAATGGATTGTATAAGTACAACATCCCATTTTATGAGATCAATTTAGAGTACAACAATGAGGTCATTAAGAAACATGTTAGTCATCCTTCTACTATCTTTCATAGTTATGAAAACATCTTAGAGAAAATGGATCAAAAAATTGAAACAATCCTTAATATTACATTTCCCATTGGTGAGAATGGTAGTCTAGACAATTATAACAATCATACTTTTTCTTCTCGCAATACCTCTCCTTTTAGTGATCAAGTGGTGCAGGGCACCACAACTTTTAAAGTCAAAATGTTGCAAATGCTGGTTTTTTGAGATATGAAGTCAAATTTTTCTTTTAATAAGTTCCTGAAGACCATTTCTCATGTTTTAAAGTTGTTTAGGGGTGTTTTGAGTCAGTTGGAGTCAATTTTGTAAATGTGGTGAAAAGTTGTAAACAAATTTGCAAAGTTGTTAAGGAACTTTTGCATTATTTACAAAGTGAAGAAGTTAAACGGTCATGAGACTCAAAAAGTGGTTGTAGTTGGTTGTTTCTAGTGGGGAATGTTTAAATACATCATGTAGGGGTTGAGTCAAGTTTCTGATGTACATTCTTGAAGTTTGAGCAATAAGAATTCACTGTTTTCCTGTATTTTGAAGTGAAATTTGCTGCTATAGACCTTGGTACGGCTTGGTACGACCTAAGGATGACTTTTTAAGAATTTAAATTGATGGAGTGATGATTTAGCTTCATTTTGGTTCTTTTCTCATAATATTTTATTAATTTTTGAAGATTTTATAGTATTTTTTTCTAAAACTAGTTTTGAAACCCTAGTTTTGAGGGTTTGAGAGTAAAAATAATGTTTTGAGACCCATTCCACAGATGAAAATGCTTGATAATTGGTGGAATGCAGTTGGTTAGGGTTTATTTTGAGTTTTGGGTGTTGGCAGGAGCAGGGGAGGAGGTTTGATGAAGATTACGTGACTCCCTAGGTGAAAGTTCTCTTGTTTTGGGCATGGAAAGGTGCTTAGAAGTAGGGTTTTATAGAAAAGGTGTTTGGGAATCCTTCTAGGTTATAAAAATTTTCATGTACATACCCCATCAGACATGTTGGGTGCTCTATAATGAATAATTGAGGAGTGGAGTTGGTTGAATCAATAATTTCCCTATCAACAAGCCTAATTAGGCCATTGTTCCAACATAGCAGCCAATTTTTGGACACTTTCTAAAACAACCCAAGTTTATTTCATAGTATGTTATATAATCCCTTGATGGATACTAAAAAATATGTTTATATTTTGGATGTCTCACTTATTTGAAAATATTTTCATATTATTTTCACTTTGTTGTTGTACTAGGTTTGATGCCTGTTTGTGAAGGAAGTGTGAACAAAGTCTGGAGTCTGAGGTTGTAAAGACATTTTTATGTCTTACATGTCATTTTTCAGTCTACCAATGGTTTCCCTATAGGTTGGATAGAGGTTTGGCTGTAAAAATCCACATTTGACATTTTGTAGCATTGCTAGATACATGCCTTATGTGTAACCCTTGAACTTGTGAAGAAAACCATTTTTTTTTATTGTGTTAAAACTTTGGAAAAGCATTGATTGAGTGTGTGAGACCTTTTGATACCCTGTGTTGCATCATGAAGGTATCTTGGTGAAAGAAGATACAAGCATTGAGGGTATTGATTGTCCCTCTCCTCATCCCCTTTTGGAAGATATTAGAAAACAAGATGAGATCATAGAAACATTTCTAAATATCACCTTACCTAGTCTTCATTCATCTCTTCCTTATGAAAATGTTTTAGCGAAAGAGGATGATATCATATATAGCCATGGCAATCAAGATTTTACTTCTCCTAATATCTCTCCTTGATGCAAAGAGGATAGGTTGGTGTTACAAGATGCACCTATTAAAAGTCATGAGAATATTGTTCCTCCATTCTCTAATGCTCCTACCATTTGGAAAGATCTATTTGGTAAGCATGAAAATCATAGTTGTCCTTCTCTTGATGCCTCCCCTATTTGTGATGGAGCTACCATGGAATGTGATGAACATCTTACAAGATCTCCTACTAGGGTAGATAGTAGGGTACAAGAGAATGAGACCTTAGGGAAAAATGACAATGAAGTATATCCTTCTAATATCCCCACTATTGATAAACAAGAAAATCCAACCATTTATACCTCCCTTAATTGTGATGAAGTCATTTTGGAAGAAACAATCCTTGAATGTCAAGAGCATTTGGTTCATAGTTCTCCTAAAAAATATCCTCCTAGGGAGGCTATCATGGTGCAAGAAAATGACAACAATAGTAGTGTTTCTTCCTTGGGTGATGGTAAACAGGTGATACCGGATTTCCCTTTATTGGAGATACATCAAACCAAAACTGCAAAAGTTATGAATGTACAAGTTTCCATTAGATCCCTCTTGACTATTGGACCTCCTACATATCCCATGGGAGATCCTAAGAATCCTCTAATCCTTTAACCACCTTCAAAAAAAACTCCAACTCAAAATAAACCTAATTTTTTCCTTTACCCACCTAAGAATAACGTGTTGTAGTAGCTGAGTCATAATACTATTCCTCATACATATAACACTAGAAATAATCCGCAACCAAGAACCCTTTCATTAACTAACCCTATCTTACTAGGGCCCACTCATTTTTCTTTGCATAGTGGAAAGTAGTACAATCTTGTTGAACAACTTAAGAATACTCCCGCAAAGATATCCCTTTGGGACTTGATTCAAAATTCACCTAACTATCACACTATGCTTCAAAGTACCTTACATCAAGTTCCTATCCCTTCTAATGTGCAATCGAATGACATAGCAGCCATGATTCAAGGACTGAATGTTGACATTTTTTTCCACCAAAGTGAGCTCCCTCCTTTGGAAGTGCAAAAACAAAATTAAGCTTTCATAATAATATCTCAATACAAAAGAAAAGGGATAAAGCAAACCCTTGTTGACAATGGCTCAACCCTGAATGTGTGTAGTGTGACCCTTTTGGATAGACTTGGTGTTGAGAAATCAAGCATTCACCCTTCCTTTTTATCTATTAGTGGATTTGACAAAGTAGGAAAGAAATTGCTCGGTGTGATCACTTTTCCTATTACAGTTGGAAAGGACACATTAGAAACACTGATCCATGTTATGCCACATGATATTTCATATAATCTTCTTTTAGGCAACCCATGGATTCATGCAATGAATTGGGTGCCTTCTAATCTTCATCATAAAATGAAATAAATCTACAATAACAAAGTGTACATAATTGAAGCAGACCCTAGCCCAAAGAGTTTTTTAAACATTGAGAAAAAAAAGGAGAATCCTTTAGCAACATTGAAACCAACTACAAAAGTAGAACACATACAACAAAAAGAAAAATAAAAACACATTAAGGAAGTTGATCACAAAGCTATTAGAAGATGATTGGGGTTCCTTAGATTTCACACCAACATTCATGGGAGAATACAAGATCATGCACAAACTCTGAAAAGGGAAAGGAAAAAGCAGAAGACCCTTCGAAAGCATCCACACCTCAACCACTTTAGAACAAAAGAAAATAGATTACAAAAAAAACTTTGATGGAGTTGATTAAGAACAATCACTAGTTCCAAAATCAATGAAAAAGCTTTATGGAAAAGGTTATGAACCTATGAAACAACTTGGCTATAGTGGTAAAGGATATGGTGCTAGAGAATAAGGTATCTGTAAACCTATAGAGCCTAACACGCAAGAAACAACTCATGGTCTTGTTTATTTTCCTTTGATAGAAATAAACAAGCCTTCAAATGATACCAACATTGTTACAAAACATTATTTTAAGCCGAATTTAATAGTAGTGCATCCTGAGCCAATAAACACTAGTGGTTTTGATTGTTATCCTTTGCAAGAAATGAAAAAAATAAAGAAATATTCACTTAATGTTAATTTCATCATGCAAAACACTAATTATTTGAATTAATTAGATTTTACACCCTCCTATAAAGGAGAGTATAAAATCTTGTAATCTAAAGAGTCTTGTGTAGGTATGACATCTTGTACTAAGCAAGAGACATCTTTGTCACAAAATAACGAAACATCTTCTACAATTGATCAAGAGGGTATCTTGTCGAGACTCCTCCAAGATCGTTTGATATCTCTCCCTCCAAGAAAATGAAGTAAATTTTACTACAACCATTCATTTTGCACATATCACAAAATTCATGGTCATTCTACTAATGAATGTAAGGTTTTAATTGAAAAAATTCAAAATATTAAGGATTGTGGTGCTCTTGCTTTTGTTGAAGCACCTAGTTCCTCTAACTGATACTTATCTTCATCTTATTTGGCTCATCCTTGTCTTGCACTAAGTGGGGGATAGGGGTTAGTTAGCCTCCTCCGTGTATGTCACTTTTTGTTGGCTAGTTGACTGCCTTTCATTTACATATAAGAGAAATCTTGGGATGTGGATGACATGCCTTAAGTTGGCTTGCACATGACATACTCATTATGATGTAGTTCAATTCAGAAAAATATGACTTGGCATAGGGCTTTCTGAATAAGCTCTTATGTCTTCTTCTACTTTAAATAAATTTCCCATATTAATTGTGTTATAAACTGCTTTAAAGTGGGGGCATACATCGACACTCATGTTTCATTGTGTGATTTACTTTCTTCTTGCAATGCATCCTTTTCTTGGTGGTGTCATTGGGTTTGATTCTCTTTGAGAGCATGATATTTCTTTTACTTTTCCTCTCTTGGAGAAATTAAGCATTATTTTTCCTAAGAAGAGAGCTTGTATGAACTAAGAAAAATCCCTTTGAACAAACCTTACACTATTTTTCATTTGCAATGTCTATTAGTTTCAAGCATATGAAGTTTTCCTTGCCTCATGGAGCTCAAAGATCATTTTTTTGTGTGGAACCTTATCAAAATTAACAAGAGGTATAACTTTGGTATGGTTTGAGTGGGAAGCCTGACCAAGGCATGAATTTCCCCATAGCCACTTCTGTGTGCGTGTGAGTACATACCAACCATGATTCCATGTTGCTCACCATTTTGGAATTCTCACCCAACAGACAACCAAGAGTTTTGTTGCCTCAAAGTGAGTATGCATTTTTTTTGGACAAACAGGTTAGATCTGACCCACATTGTGTTGGACACCAGTCAAAGCTTGATCCACCTCATTTTTATTTTTACTTTATTTTCTTTCTTCTGGTCATTGACATTGTATGATCGCGTATCTTGTTTTGTTGCAAATCATACACCTTGTGTGTGTCCTTTTGTGCTTATGTCAGTTTGATGTAGGATCTTGGATCCTGGGGGCTTCATTGCCTCCTCGATCTTTGTTATCCTAGACCATTAGTATGGGTACACTTGATGCCCTCTTGAATGTCTTCTTTAGTGTGAGTTTGAAACAAGTTCCTCCTCTCACTAAAGTGGGGGCTAAATGTAGTGTAGAAAAAAGTATCCCTTGCTTTATTTGGGAATTTTTAATGATAAATTCGACTTAATGTCACCTTGGTTTATTGTTGTGAGGTATTTAACACATCCACATTAGGACTTGGGACCTCATTAATCTAAATTAACTTAATTTTTCCTTAATTTTTAATGATGTAAACTGTATTTATTTACACTTTCACATTAAATTTAAGGGGCTTGTAACCTAAGTGGACCTAATCTAGTGTTAAAATGTGTTCTACATATTCACATTGGATTTAGGACCCTTCTAAGCTAAATAGATCCAATATTTTCTTAATTTAGTGTTGTAAAGTGTATTTATTTACACTTTCACATTGGATTTTGGGATCCCTTGCATTTATAACCTTTATACCATCATTAATAGGCCCCTATGACCCTATATTGTGCATCCCAAGGCATATTTTGATCAAAAACCCAACAAGATCAACATATAAGCTTAATTTCTTGACTCCTCGACACTTTAGGACTAAAAAAAGCCCCTATGGGACCCATTCACAACCTTGGGTGAATGAGTTCCATCCAGGTGGAACTTAATTTCCTAGGATGGCGAATGAGTCCCATTTGGCCTATTTTTAAGGTTTTGAGTGGGAAAGTGGGTTTTTAATTAAAATTTCTTCCACGTCAACCTTAGGGATCAAATTAACATTAATTTGAGTGGATTTCCTCTATAAAAAAGTTTCCAAATCATTATTTCATTAGGCATTCATGTTATCAAGTCACATTCAATAGTTGAGCATTCCAAGTCTTCGCAAGGTTATTAGATAGCATGCAAGATCATTTCTATGACATTCAAGGGGAAGATTCTTCATCAAATGTTGCAGCATTTCAAGATACATCATCATGTCAAGCATATAAAGTATCAAGCATGTTATTGAGCTAGTGTTATGATGTAGCATTGAAGATCCAAGGTCAAGCATTGTTCTACACCAATTGTCAAAGATCAAGATCTACATCCTTCATGGCCATTTCATGTTGAGTTACATATTTACAAGACATCATTCATAAGATATCATTGTCCATGATTCATGTTCTTTGTTCCATGTTTCATTCCTTCATTCCATTTTTTCACAATTTTTTTTAATTACCTAAAAGGGGTTTGACCAAGGCAAACCCCTATTCCCTAAAAATTAACACATTTTATCTCTCTCTTTGTGTGACCAGAGATCTAGGTGTCTTGGAGCTTGAAGGATCATTGAAGATTAGATTACATGATTGTTGGAGTTTTCTCCCCATTTGAAAAGTCATAATCTCCATTAAAAGGTCATCTATAGCCTCAAAATTAGAGTTTTGGATCTGGGAACCTGGAGGAGTAGATTGGGAAAACTGAGAAGAGTAAATTTAGACTTTGAATTTCTAGAAAATCCAAATTGGACTCACTCGCCACAAGTGGCGAATGAGTTTCACTATGGGTTTTTTTCAAATATTTTTGTAGATTTGGATACCCATTTACCCTAAACCCACTTCTGTGTAGAAATCTAGAACTGGGACTTATTCGTCCAAAATGGTGAATGAGTCCCACTAGGTGAAAAATTTAGGTTTTCTAGAATTTCAGAGTTGTTTCCAGTCATCATCAAGTTTCCAGGTGCACATCATTCATTTGATTTCTTTTCTATTCTATATTGCTTACATTTCTAAGGAATTTCCTAGGTCATTGCATTAAATTAGGGTTTTTCATTTCATCTTTCTTTTCATTTTATTTTCCAAGTTTATACTTGGTAGTGAACCCCTCATTAGATCATATTCAGCCCCTAGAACAACCCTTTTATAAGATTTATTTCTCTTTTACACTGAAATCTCAAGGGTTTGTTCTTGAGTGAAAGTGAAAATTTCCCCTTTTGGTCCTAAACCCTAAAGGTTAAAAGGGCTCCAAGTTTTTGACCTTTCACCTAGTAACCAAAAATAGGAGGTTTTCAAAAACCTCCAGATCAGAGGGTGCTTACCTGTGGGTTGGGATAGGATATGAGATCTGACACCTGCAGATGTACAGTTGATAGTGATATGTGGATAGGGTATTAGAGGCAGAGGGGGTTGTTGAGAGACTCATGGGAACTGTTGAGAGTGCATCTTTGTGTGAGGCCATTGTAGAAGGATTCAAGATTGCCAAGGAGGTTGAGAATTACTAGATTAGATATGAGGAGTTGTGCCCTCCCGAGTGCAGAGAACATTACCTTCGGTCCCACAGTAGATCTAGGAGCAGGTCACAGAGTGTCTCACACAACAGAGGGGTCTCAGGGTCTCGACAGGATCCTGGTGTAGGTGGTAGTGGCAAGCCACCAGTCTCTAGACCAGCTCCATCAAGGAGCTACACTAGCCAACCTTGATATGTGATTTTTATTGATGTAGTATTATTGATGTACTTCACACATGTATTTCATTTTTGGAGCATGTACATTATTTTTTATCATATCTTATGTATGTCTCTAGACTTTTCAGCTTCATTGGACATTGAACATTTGTATTTATTTTTGATGAGTGATGATATGCAGCGGCGATGATTTTTTATGATGTGCATTTTTGATGTGATGATGTGATGATGATATGGATATGTGTTTGTTTGTATATTTTATGATATGGATTTGTGATACCTTTTATGGCTTAATGACTAACCTGTGATGCAAGATGATTCATGATATGCTTATGATGATGATTTGTGATGCATACTAATGATGTCATGCAAGTGGATGACTTATGATGTGATTACGAAAATATGCAAATGGGATATATGATATGTTTATGAAAAATGCAATGTTTTGTAAATGATGTATGTATGGAATTTTTATTTTTGGATTTTTCAAATGCATAAATAATGATGATGTGATGGAAAATGGATGTTGTGTTTATGAAATTATGTATGATGAATTTGTAATATGTATATGAATTAGGAAATGATATGAAATGTTATGTGAAAAATGACATGATATATAAATGATATGAGAATGATATATGATTAAAGATATGATATGAATGTAATGTGATAAATGATAAATGATATGAAAAATGGTATGAAGTGAGATGAACATGATTAATAATAATGAGAAGTATGAAAAGATGATAAATGATATGTAATGAAATGGGATGAAATGGATGAAATGATAATGATAAATGAAATGTAATGAAATGATAAGTGAAATGAAATAGATTATGAAATGATGAAACAAAGATAAAATATGATAATGAAATGGTAATGAAGATGATAAATGGTATGCAACTGTGTAGAATGAAAATGATAAGTAAGATGTTAATGATATGAAGACAATAGATAATATGAAAATGAAAGTGATATGAAATACCTAATGGATAAATGAATGATATGAAATGATAAAGGATCTAAATGATATGCAAATGAATGATAAATGATAATCTATATGATATGTACATGACATAGAGGAAATGATAATGATTAATGAAATGATGATGAAGATGGAAGATGATAATGAAACAAATGTCTGAATGTCCTCTACAAATAGTCCAAAGAGACATGATAGCCATTGATGTTTTTGTTCAGCCTTTTAAAACTTTGATGCAAATCCAATATGCAAATATGTACAATGATCTAAATGAAATGCAACGAAATGAAACCAACCATTTTTTGAGCCCTTTGTTAGATTTCCCGAGTCATCATAGAGCATTTTAAAATGTTGGAAGTATGTACAAGCATCAGAGGGGAAATTAGCACCAATGATGACCAAAGTAAAAATTTCATGATTTTTGATATAGCAAGTGAACACAAGCATCGAGGTATAATTGAATTGAGATGACCTAAGTATTTATTGCATAAAAAGACATAGATTAACCCCTTTATGATGCAAATTTGGAACTGTCATCAATGATACGCTTTGGAAATCATGTCTCGCGACATATTTGCAACAAATTGATAGTTAACCTCAAGACAACAGACAAAGCAAAATCATCCTCTTTCCTCACCACTCTAGTGCAGTACATCATCGAGTGTGCTCCAGAGGGATGATATCAAAAGTCAAAAAACCATTGTTCAAAATATAATACTGATATTCTAAACATTTATTCAAATTTTAGATCTTCTAGATATGTGTTATGATATGGTACTTGTTGCAAACAGTTGGGATATGGATCAATGATTGGATAGTTGTTCATAGGATTTGATTGTTTGTTCACATGATTGGATTTTATGTCATTATCTAGCTATTTCAGTAGAACCTAAAAGTTGATTGTCCCCAGTATGTCAATGTTTACCCCCGGTATTGATACAACTTGCCAAAATGAATATGTACAATGATCAAGCCATGGTAAGACGTTATTGCTCTAGGAAAATGAGGGCAGTGTGATATTGTTATGGCCCTAAGATGATGGTGAAAATAAGGATGAGAAGTTAAGTGTACAACATGAACTAATAGATGGAGAGCTACAAATAGCGTTTGTTTGCCAAATTTTCACTATCTGTCTTTATTGCATTTTTCTGTTTTTTTTTTTAGGACATTTTCTGATTTTTATAGATTTTTTCAGGACATTTTCTAATTTTTATAGATTTTTTTAAGGATTTTTTCTGATTTTTATAGATTTTTTCATGACGTTTTTTGATTTTTATAGACCTTTTTTCAAGACATTTTTTGATGTTTTTGTAGATTTTTTTAGGACATTTTTGGCTATTTTTGTAGAATTTGTTTAGGAAATTTATGGATGATGATAACTAATTTAGACATAATACTTCTTTAGGTGCATGTTGTTAATGGGTTTTTCAAACAGGTCCCCTTTTGGCATTGACAACTTGTATGCTCTTGAACCGTATACTGTGATGACCACGTAAGGACCCAGCCAATTCGGTTCAAAATTTTCTTTCTTCTCTTTGTCTTGTTGATTTTGTGGGTTTTCCTTAAAAACAAGATCATTAACCTGAAAGGTAAATGGCTTGACTCTATGATTATAGCTATGAGACATCATCTATTGATATGCTTTCAAATGATCAGCTGCTCGTTGTCTCTTCTCATCAAGGAGTTCTAGCTAGATTGTAGTCGGGAAACTCTATATTCATCATCTGTGATTAAACCTTTCATTGATACTCTAAATGATGGAATCTCAACCTCTAGAGGTAATATGGCTTCTACTCCATAGACAAGAGAAAACAGTGTTGCTCATGTTGGCATTCTGATGCTAGTCCTATAGGCCCATAATGCGGGATTGAGTTGTACATGACAATCTTTCCCTGCATCATTCACAGTCTTCTTCAAGGTTTTCAATATGGTTTTGTTTGATGCCTCCACTTGGCCATTCCCTTGTGGGTAGTAGGGTGTTGAATATCTATGATGGATATGGAATCTCTCACAAAGTTCATCAACATCTTGATTCTTGAAGGGTCATCCATTATCTATGATGATGGAGTTGGGAATGCCATACCGAAAAATGATATAGTTGAGTATGAATGATGAGATTTGTTTGTAGGTAACCTTAGTGAGAGGTACTACCTCAATCCACTTGGTAAAGTACTTTGTCACTGTGATGATGAACTTGTGTCCGTTCGATGATGAAGGATGAATCTTGCCAACCAGATCAAACCCCCATTGAGAGAATGGCCAGGTTGGCGTGAACGGTTGTAGTTCTTGTGCTAGTGCATGGATGAGATTCCCATGTATCTGACATTTTGAGCATTTCTTCACAAAAGTGAATGATTCTCTTTCCATTGTAGGCTAGTAGTAACCCATTCTGATCAATTTCTTGGATAAGGTCAGTCCATTGGAATAAGTACCACAAATGCCACCATGAACTTCTTGTAAAGCCTTGTCAAATTCATCACATTCAAGACATCAAAGTAAAGTACCATGAAGAGCATGATGTTAAAGGATGTCAACGATAAGAGTATAGTGAGAGGATTGGTGGATAAAGTTACATTTTTGGTTTCAGGATAAGTCAGGTGGTAAGATGTCATATTTTAGGTAGGAATAAATCTTTCCATACCAAGGTGAATCAGATCCTACTAAGTGGCAAATGATTTGGCTTTCAGGTGTGTCATAGGCAGGTGCAAATGATTGTTCCACCAAAAATTCATAGCGAGCCTAATTTTCTAGGAGTTGTAGCAATGATGCGATCGTGGCCATGGTGTGAGATTCTTTGTTATCAAGTCTTGGAATCTGTATGAACTTGATATTCATGAAGTACTTCTTGAAATCATCAACCATCTTCTTATATGGCAACAATTTGTCATCTTTGGTCTAATAAACATCATTGATCTAATTTATGACTAACTGTGAGTCACCATAAACTTGTAGTGTTGTGATCCTCCATTCCAATGCAATCTTGTGTCCATTGATTAAAGCTTCATACTTGGCTATGTTGTTAGTGCATGAAAACATTAGCCTATACAACCGAGGAATGGTATTTCCTTGAGGGGTGACAAAGAGTATTCCTACCCCCGATCCATGTTGAGTGAAAGAACCATTGAAATATAAAGACCATGGTTGTTTTGATTTTGTGGTGAAGATGCCAGCATTTGAAAATTTGATATGCATGGGATGCTCTGCTTGTAATGGTGCATCAACTATTTGATAGGTGATAACTTGTCCCTTGATTTATTTACGATCAACATAATGGATGTCAAACTCACTCAAGGTCATAACCCATTTTTCTAACCTTCATGTTAATGTAGCCTTGCTCAATAGATACTTAATTAGATCAATCTTTGCAATGACATTCATTGTATGAGTTAACATGTAGTGCCAAAATTTCTCTGAGGAAAAAACTACTGCTAGACAAGCCTTCTCGATGAAAGTGTAGTTGAGTTCATGACTTGTTAGCATTCGAATGATGTAATAAATTTCACATTCCTTTCCTTATAGTTCTCTTGTGCTAATAATGCCCCCAAAGATGTCTTTGTTGCGACAATATATAAGATTAGAGGTTTGTCCAAATTTAGTGGTACTAGAACCGGTGGGTTCATTAGGTACTGTTTGATCTGTTGAAAGGCCATTTGACACTTGTCATCCCATTTGAAAGGAACATTCTTATGCAATAGATATGTGAAAGGTAGAATTTTATCTTCCAACTATGCGATGAACCTTCGTATAGATTGAAGTCATCCCTATAATGACCTCAACTGACTGATATTCCTTGGTGGAGGCATCTCCATGATTGTTTGTACCTTGGTAGGATCTACTTCAATTCCTTTTGTTGATACTATGTATCCTAAGAGCTTTCTAGATGTGACCCTCAAAACACATTTCTTGGGGTTGAGGTGAACTTTGAACTTTTCCAACCTTGCAAAGATTTTGGATAACACTTGAAGATGTCATTCTCTTGTATAGACTTGGCCAATATATCATCTACATAATATTCCATGAATGTGTGCATCATGTCATGAAAAATTGTAGTCATAGCTCTTTGATATGTACCCTAGCGTTCTTTAGACCAAAAGGAATGATGTTCCAACAATAAGTCCCCCATGGACATGTGAAATTTGTTTTGTTTTAGTCTTCAGTTGCAATCTTGATTTGGTTGTAACTAGAAAAACCATCCATTAGTGAATACATGGCATGGCCAGTTATCAGATCAACTATAGTATTGATGTTTGGAAGTGGGAAGTCATCCTTAGGACATGCCTTATTAATATCTCTGAAATCTATGTAAATTCTAATACATCCGTCTGGTTTGGATACATGAACAATATTGGAGATCCATTCTGCATAGTCGATTGATCTTATGAATCCCACATCAAGGAGTTTTCTTAGTTCTTCTTTAACCATTAGTGTGACATGCAGATGCATCTTTCTTAGTTTTTGCTTCACAGGCTTAACTTGCGGTTTGATAGACAAGTGATGCATGATAAGATTAGGATCAAAACCTAGCATGTGTGCATAAGAACAGGAAAATTTGACTTGATTTACTCTTAGAAATTCCATGAACTTGGGTACTTCTTTATTTGTCATTGATGCAACTAACTATAGAATCCTTGGTTTTTCTAAAGTGTTAATGTTGACCTCTTTGGTAGGATCAATCAAGATAGGCAATCGCTCATGATAATGCTTGGGGAGAGTGTCAAGTATCCCATTAGCTGGTGCCTTAGAAAGGTTTTCACCATCTGATACGCTCTTTGTTTTATCTTTTGTTTGATCTAACATTGCCAGATTCTGGTTTTCACCGTTAGATCTTTCTTTTTGATTTTTCTTTTTGCAGCTAGGAGACTTGACACTCTCCTGATTAAAGACTCTATGCCAAAAATTTCTAGTGGAATAATCATTTGTGTCATCTGTGGAAAGGAATTTCACGATAGATTCATTGCTTGGAAACATAGGTATATTGATAGGCTCAGGAAAATCCCAGTCAATGAGATTGGGATAGTTCAAAGGTAGTGGGTCATCGGGCTATGTGAAATTGGCTATGGCTATTATCATAATAGAATTATCTATAGGATCTGAGGTATGAGGCAGATCAATGATGGTACTCTTCTCACAATAGTCTTGTTTGTTTAAATCTGACTCAATATCACTAGAATCATAGTTACCTTGTAGTTCAGATCCTTTTGGTTGGGACCCTGACCCTTCACCTTTAATTAGAGTTGCGGTATACTTATGTATTACATCAACCATTTTTTCCCTCCAGAACTCATTATTGTAGATGGTGTCCCATTCGCATTCACCAGAGTCTATGTTAGATTTATTATCCATGAAATTTTGAATTGTTTTCAAACATGCTTCTCTTGTATCAGAACCTTCTTGCAATGTGAGGACAGTATCATGCAACTACTTGGATGTTATATATTTTGAGTTAGTATCATAGCCTAGTCATGTTTTATCTTTTGCAGCAAATCCTAGAAGGTGAATAGGCTCAAATAATCCTTCTTTTCTCTTTCTGATAGGACCATTACCATCATAGCCCATCTTCTGCATGATTGAATACCCTTTACCATATTGATTAGTTGGTATTTTGACATCGAGGACTATTTCATCTTCATCTTTATAGAGCCAATTTAGAAATTCTCTATCCTCAAGATCTTCCATGGAGAGTTTTCCTTTGATAAATCATCCATTAAATAGTGTACTTGGCTCTGTTGGTGGTTGCGTTGATGTTGATGCTACAAATATCTACTGTTGTGTGATAGAAGGTTGCTCATGTGACTGAGGCAATGTAGTTAGATTAGAAAGAAAGAGAGACTACTCCCCAACTCCATTATCCTTGAACCATAGTTTCTTGTCAAAGCTTTTGGTTAACTGACTGATTTATGTATCAAATTTGGGAGAAGTACTAGCAAGAGCTTCTCGATTGTTGGGAACCAAAGTATCTTCATTAGCTTTGATGTTGGCACAAGTCTAACTGTTTGAATTATCAACCGGTATTGTGATCTCCTGTCCATTATAAGGAAACTTAATACATTGATGATATGTGGATGGGACAACTTGAATTTCATGGATCCAAGGATGACCCAACAAGATGTATGCAAGATCACGGTCTAATACTTGACAGAAAGAATTCTTGATAACAGGTCCCACTCTAATTGATAACATGATTAAACCCTAGACGCTCTTTCCTCATCATCGTAGGATTTAATAATGATCTTTCTTTTGGGATAAATGGAGTCCTCAAAAAATCCTAAAGCTTTAACTAACTTCATGGTACATATGTTCAACCCAACCAGCCCATCTATTAGTACGTGTCTGACACGAAACTTGTGGATTATGACTTCTAAGTATAACAATGAATTATGGGGATGAGTCATGTAAACACCATCTTTCTTAGAGAATGAGAGGCATGTGGGTGAGGGAAAGTGTCCCACCATGGCTTGAAATCGGTCCACATCTAGATCAGTGGATATTGTTGTTTCAATGAGGGCCTTTTCTAGAATTTCCTTATGTGCTAGGGAAATTTTCAGGAGTTCTAAGATAGAAATATGAGGAGTTTTTCTAAGTTGATTGACTAAGTCATATTGATGTTGAGGTGGGGGTACAATGGATTTTGAAGAAGCTCCCTTTAATACAACTTTACCTTGTGCACTTGTTGTTGCATTGAATTTTCTATATTCCATATGTTCCTTAACTTTTATAACATTGACTTGCTCGTTGTTAGTGTAGATATGGTTGATTATATTATCATTCATATGATTCACACTTTTTCTAGAAGACTCAGCCTTTTGATAGTTGGAAAAAGGGTTGTGAAATTCTTGGCAGTCTTCATTTGATTGTTGGTGTCCTTCTATTGTGATGGTGCCATTTTCGATTAAGTCTTGAACGTCATTTTTTAGGGCTTGACAATTATTTGTGTGATGGCCCTTGCATCGATGATAATCACAATATTATGCATAATTCCATGATGGAGGCTTCACACTAGGTTCAAAGTTGTATTGAGGTGGAAAAGTAAGCACATTTTTAGCCATCAACTCTTTGAATGTAGATTCTAAAGATTGACCCAGTGGAGTAAAACTTCTTCTACTAGAGAAGAATGAAGATTGTTGTAGATTTGTGTTTGAGGAATCTCGTAAAGCATTTTTTTTGTTACTATTTCCATGGTAACCTTGATTTTTGGAATTCCCTTGATTGGGAGTAGAATTTTGGTTCAGGCTATTCTGCGGAGGAGGACGATTGTTTCCTTGAATTGTGATAGAATTGACATTGTTATAGTTATTGTTGCAAGGAGAACTTGGAGCACTAAGAATAAATGGCTTAGTCAAGACATGATTTTCATCTACAACACCATCATTCACCACATTTTTTTTGCGAGTCCAAAACTTAGATTTGTCATTGTTGTTGTGGTGATTTTAAGAGCTTGGATTGTCCTTATCAATTTTAAGTATCCCTCTCTTGACCAAAGTACCCTCAATGGTTATGGCATTATCAATTAGTTTCTCAAAAGAGGGAGAACAATGTAAATTCAAATGATAGCTTATTTATGGATCTAAGCTGTTGATGAAGATGTCCATCTTTTCCTTTTTTAGGGACAAGACATGAGTATCTAGCGAACAATCTTCTCCATCTCTGAAGAAAAGTAATGAAAGATTCACCAAGTTTTTTCTTAGCATTGTAGAGATCCAACATAGTGATTTTATGTTGGATGTTGTAGGAATATTGTGATATGAACTGGTTGATTAATTCCTCAAATGTCTTGACAGGCGATGTGATTTTTGATAGCCATTCCATAGATTGGTGTCCAAGACTCCTAGGAAACAAATGCATCAAGTATGTGTCCTCATGAGAAAATTCTAAAGTCATGTTTTAGAAGTCTCTAACATGATTGAGTGGATCCGATTTCCCATTATAATGATCAAACTTTCAAAATTCGCAGTGTTTGGGAAATGGGATTATGTCAAGACGATGATCAAAAGGATAAGGACAAATGTCATCAAGAGCATATTTATTTGTTGTGGTTCTCCCTTGCATTTCTTTAATTTTTCATTGTAGTGCTTTAATCTATTGAGACAAGGCACTAAGATCATATAAGGGTGTTTCATCAGGATTACTCTTTATGTTCTTAGTATTGAAATTAGGAGGCAACTTGGCTCCTTTGTCAGCCAAATACAGGAAATATCTCTCTTTGTTGTGCTCTAAAATATTTTCTAAGGCTTTGTGAAATTTGGGATCTTGCTCAGCCTCTCTAAGGTGAGGTTCATCCTCTCTTTCATCATCACTAGCTACAGGATTTCTGCTGATGTCTTGGTATTTGTTGAAAGGGAATGGTTTTTCTTCTCTTTTATCCATGTTGTTGTTGAAAAGGGGATTACGACTTACACTATAAAGGGGATTAATTCTCTCACCTTCTTCTTGAGTTCTTCGGGTATGATCTTCTTGTTGAATGTCCTCTTTCAACTTATTGTATTGAGATCTTGTAAAAATAGGCATATGATTTCAAAATGTTCTTCTAGACTTAGATCACAGTTTGGCAAGTGAAAAAATGATGATGTCTTGATCCGATAAGATGAAAATCCTATGATATGATCAAAGACATTCCTAACTCTTTATTGTGGCTTCCAATGATGAAGGATATCAAAATCATGTTGGGGAAGTTGAATCAATAATCAAATTTTTTTTTGAAAGATGCATTTTTAAGATTTGATCCTTATTTTTGAAGAAAATATAAGTATGTCAAGTAGCCTAGTTAAGATCACTGAATGATTTGGCTGGGATGTGTTGGATATTCAATAGAAGGTTCTGGTATATAATCAAAGTTGAGAGGTTGATTTTGACTATGTCATTGTGATAGAGCTCTTCTCTAAAAATAGGCTCGTGAATATAAAGGTTCTACAGTGTACTTGTCAGTAAATCCTCTAGCAAAATCTTGGTACCTATGAAGGAATTCATGATAGTGAAGCAAGACATTTTGACTCTTGTAAAGGAATTTTCTTTGTTGCCAAGTCTTTTTGTAACCTAAATGTTTCTTAGGTTTCTTGATCCTACTGGAAATCGACTTCCTAACAAACTTGGTGGATTTCCAATCTCTAAGCATAGAATATATCGAGGATGTAGCTAGTCCAATGATGGTAGAAACTCAAATTCTAGTAGAAAGGTTGATTCAATAAAAAATTTAGTTCTTTCTTGGATGATCTTAATCTGATTTAACATGAGGAAACACAACAAACACTCTAAAAATAGTTGTTTTTTTAAGCCCTATACTAAACATCAAGTGTATCTTCAAAATGTTTTGAAAAAAATGTTTTCACAGGTTTTTGCACATAATAGACAATTCAGGAAGACTCACTCTTAGTGCTCAAGTAGGTCATCATAATAATCAACAACCCATATCTTAGAATTACGTTTACTCACACAACTATATCACCCCCGAAGGGGCGCCCGTGTTTTTGTATTTTACAAGCACGTACTCAGAGTGACAGAAGTGGATATCGGATCCCCTGAGAAAATGGTCCTTGGAAGTTATATAGTGAGTGTCTTGGGGGTAGATTCTTCCCTCCCCTTGCACTATGATTATTAGGATGTTTGGAAACTAACATGGTTGACTTCTACACTAAGTTCTTAGTAAGGGTTTATGTTTGGTGCAAAAAATGATTAAATCCCTCAGGAAACCTCCCAACCTTTAGAAAAAAGGCTTTGGGGATGGTTATCTTGCACACTACCATCGAATTATAGACTTTCCTTGAATTCGCTTTTGATTATAGTGGGTTGGAAAACTTGGCTTTAGTTGTTCTCACTTAGGTCATTCCTCTTGGGTTAGTAATTTTTCCCACAAGAGTAGGTCCTCTAAAGAATTTAAGAAAGCATGTAAAATTTCATGAATTAAAAAGGAAATTTTGGTATTCTGATCACCCAATTAAGGGGAGAGCATAGACCTATTGCCGTAGATAAAGAAAATAGTGTTCTTTTTAGAGCCCAAATCACAATGATCTAAATGATGTGAAGATAATTGCTTCATGAAAACAAGTTGTTCATTTTAACCACAAAAAATCATTGTATGGTGACTATCATAGATTGCTTCATTTTAATCCATGTCTATCCTAGGGTTGCTTCTTCTTAAATCCAAATGTGACTATCCTAGATTGGTTCCTTTTAAGCTAGAAAAGTTCCTATCTACAGAAGGTGTTAGACTCAAAACCTTGTTTAGTTACAACCTGCATGCACTAAAAGATCATACATATGCACTAAAACAACCAATCAATGCACTAAAAAAAACATCAAAAGCACTGCAAAAAATTGTAAATGAGCTAAAAAATGCCTAAATGCACCAATCTAAAAATGCATTTTTTTTAACAAAATTTTAATGAATTAAGCTAAACGTATGCGCCATTTTGTTCCCTATATGCGCTAAAGTAATCTTTGAATGCGCTGAAATAGTTCCCAGATGCGCCAAAAGAAATAGTCTGCAGATGCACTAAAGCACAATTTTTTTTGAAAAGCTAAACTTCAGAATGCGAAATACTTTCAAAAAATTTGCAGTAGATGTTGAATGGGGCAAGGCCCCACAGTGGGCACCAGAAATGTGTGATTGATTAAATGTTCAAGTTAAAAATAGATTAAAAAAAAAAAGATCAAACACACCGATAGAACATTATATCAAAACAAAAAATGAAATAAAAGAAGTGCAAACTCAATTTTCTGCGTTTGATGTCATCCTATTGTCCTCTATCTCCAGTAATTCTATTGATCCTAGCTGTTGCTCTCATATTTTTTCGGGATCAACAAACAGTCCTCCTAGAGAATGAGATTGTAGATGATGGATGCATGTTATGCTAAGATATGATTATGTTGATTAAATGGTGCATGATTGTAGATTGCTATGATTACTTGATAAAGAAACTATGATTATGAATGCTCTTAATTCTGATAATAAATGCTAACTGAATGTAACTATTGGGTATGTACAGGATCATGATGGGCCAAAAAGTGGCAATATGATGGGTATGTGTAAGGTATGTGGATGATGAATTTTTTTACCCAAAATTGATGAAACGAAAAAAGGGTTTTTAAAGGATATTCTCAGCTTTTCACCAATATAAATTATGATTTACTTTGAATTTGATAAATAAATATTATTTATTTTATATTTGAATTATGACTAAAGTCCTGATTGATAGGTTGATTGAAAAACATCTATAGTTTTCAAACGGCATCAAATTTTTTGAATCTAAAACATGCATCACATTCTATGTTTCGCATACTATATATGATTAAAAAAAAAAAAAATTCATGAAGTTTTGACCAAGTTAAGGTGGTCAGACATACAAGTTTTATATTTTTAAAAGTTGTAATAAAAATTCATAATTAATTATTTACTTGGAAAAAATTTACAAAAAATATGCATCACATCGAGACATGAGTCCTCTACTTAAATATAAAATTTTATAAAAAATATTATCATTTTATTGTGGTTAGGGGTCAAACAGACACCTACTTATTTTTTCCCTGAAATTTAAGTACTACTGCATTGAAATTTCAAATTTTCACCAAATGGATTTAAAAAAAAAAACTAGTAATTTAGAAACTAAATTCAATTTGCTACAAATTATATTCTTACATATTTTTGAAATAATATATATTACTTATTCAAATTTTTATGTCAAGTTTCCTAACTCTAATTTTTCTAAATTTTTTGCCACTTAAGGGCCTATTTTTTCCATGATGATCTTGCACATACCCTATTTTCTAATGGCTTATCACCTAATTGAATGAATAAATGCTTACATATGTAGGCATATTTCTAGAGCTTTTGAAGGATTATGACTGGCTAATGTGATCAATGGTTGTGATAATCCTGGCAAATTGAATGGTTGAAAATGGAGAAGAAAAATATAAAGCAGGATTTGTTTCCTCTTTCATGGAAGAGATAAGATGATATGATAAAAATAATCTTTTTAGAGGATTTAGGAAAGATTTAAGAAGATAAATAATGAATTATAAATTCAATTATTTATTTATGAGTGCCATGGAGATTTTTCTCAATTAAATAATCATTTAATTAAGATTTGAGGAATAAAAGATTTCATAATTAAATAAAATATTTAATTAATTAGAAGAAAGATTTGAATAGGAGAAAGGAAATATTTAAATTCAATTAAATCAAAATACTTAAGTAAATTCAAAAGGTGATAATTAATTAAGATAAATAAAGGGTATTTATTTAATTAATTAAGAAGATAAATAATGAAGAAAAATAGAAAGTAGGATTTGTTTCCTCTGTGATGGAAGAGATAAGATAGATGATAAAAATCATCTTTTTAGAGGATTTTGATAATTATTTAAGAAGATAAATAATGAAGAAAAATAGAAAGCAAGATTTGTTTCCTCTTTCATGAAAGAGATAAGATGAAATGATAAAAAACATCTTTTTAGAGGATTTTGGAAAGATTTAAGAAGATAAATAATGAATTATAAATTCAATTATTTATTTATGAGTGACATGGAGATTTTTCTCAATTAAATAATCATTTAATTAAGATTTGAAGAATAAAAGATTTCATAATTAAATAAAATATTTAATTATGATTTGAAAAGATATGAAGGACATTAATTAAATAAAGATATTTTATTAAATATTTAGGAAATGACATGTAGATGAAATTAATTAAATAAAATATTTAATTAATTAGAAGAAATATTTGAATAGGAGAAAGGAAATATTTAAATTTAATTAAATCAAAAGACTTAAGCCAATTCAAAAGGTGATGATTAATTAAGATAAGTAAAAGGTATTTATTTAATTAATTAAATAATAAATATTTAATTAAATGTCAGGATTAATTAGACATGACCAATTTTATGCATATACAACATGCATGATGAAATCATTTTCTAGCAACTAAAACTGAATATTCTAAATACTCCCCCTGTCAAAACTATTCTTCACAAAAATGTTTTTCCTCTGACTCTCTATATTTTCATCTCTCCATCTCTTCATCTCTCCATCTCTCCATCTCTTCATCTCTCCCCCTTTTACATTAATGACATAGGAAGGGGCACTGGTATATATGTATATATCAAAATGTAGCTGAAAATGATATGAACACATAATTGAATTAACCTAAAGAAGAACCTTTAAGACTCTCCAGGATAGCATTCCAAAAAAATTTACCTTCTTCCCATGAACCTTTTTCACTTACAAGAGTCTTGTAAAATATCTCAAGCTTAGTAAATGACTCTACACCATCTACTAAAGTTTCAGGACTAAGATTGATATCTGATAACTCACCAATATAGCCAAGAGCACTGGAAACAAAAGTATGTATAAGTTTAATCATGTCTCTAAGTGCCACAAACTTCTTGATAACATCTATCCTTTGATCATGTAGAGAAAATAATTTTTCTTGATCCTGAACAATGTAGGACCACCTCCAATTATCTTTATCTTCTGCCAACTTGTATGTATCTTCCTAAGTGCTTAACTAGGACTCACTCATCCTTATCTCATTTCTTATATCCAATGTACAACTAGACCAATCTAGGAAAAAAGAAAGTAGTTTTTGTGCCTCTTCTTCAAAACCTTGTACACTCTCCAATTCCTTCATCACTCAACTGTGTGCATTCACACATTTCTCTTTGTTATCTTCCAATTTTTCTTCATTAGACCTAATTCTAGGAGACACTTCAAGTCCAAAGATGTAAACCTTTAAAGAATTAACCATGCCATGAAGATTCTCCACAACAAAAATAGATGAATCAAAATTAGCACTAGGAATAACCTTCCACAATTCTTCCAAAAATCTCTGAATATTTATTCTTTCATACTTATGTTCAAGCTCACTTCCTTCTACAAATTCTTGCTTAACAACACTTCCTTTTCTTCCCTATTTTGGTCATGCTACTAGAGGTACCTTCTACATTGAGATTCTAAGGGCTTTCCAAAATAATTTTAGCACAATTACCAAATTTAGTCTCTAACATGTCATAGTTCAATTCAGATATCCAAAATAACCTTTATTCAACTCCTTCCATGTGACAAAAACCTAGACACAAGAAAAAATATGCTTCTATAGTACCTTTCAATAACACTTACTAGAATCCTAAACCTTTTGTTCATCCTCATTTGAAATGTTCCAAAGAATGCAACAAGGGAAGACTCTTGTGCATCCAAACTACCAAGATTTATCATGAAGTTCCTCATTTGATAGGCAACAGGCTCTGAATTTGACCTTTCTATCCTTCCTATTATTAGTAGCTCCTCAAAAAGTAAAAGAGTAAATAGACAACCAAATTTCCATACTAAAATGTATTCTTCTTATTCTTCTTGATTTCCTTTAAGTTATTCAAAATATGTATACACAAGTCATATTCCATACCTCTTTTAACTATATCAACAATAGTATGCCCAATATCAATATAAATTGTAAGGTCATTATTAAGGATACAAAATTTGTGACCGATGACCATAGCAACATATCGTATTACCAGATCAACAATAGATCTTAAATCAATCTCTTTACCTTCAAGATTCACACTCGGGTAACCTCAAATATCTCTTTCTCATCCATAGATTTCCATTTGGGAACTGGTCAAGAGGAACACAAACTAGTTACATCTCTAATATCTTCTTTGGAAATCAAATATGCCTCATCAATCCACAAAGATTCATCATGAATTCTGCTCAACACTATTCAAATGTATTTCTTCTCAAACTCAAAAAAGGGAACTTTCCTCCAAACATCTAACTTTTTCTCAACTAACACTTTGAAGGCATCATGGCTCTCTTTCAATTCACTTTCCCAAAGCATGCTCAACTGAACTAATGACATTTATTCTATCTTACTAAAAAAAAATGCATAGATATCTTCTATGGGAAACACTCTCAAAGGGATGCTAGAGAATGCACCAACAGACTCTTTTGATAGATCCTTCAAATATCTTCTCAAATTTACTTGCACTTTATACACACTATTCACAACCTTTGAATTATCCATAATAGTAAAAAATGAAAGATTGTGCAAATAGGAATACATCTGAAAATTCCAACAAGAAATGTATAGATATCTTGCTTTCGGAGCTCACTTCGAATCCACTTGACTTCTTGAAACCCCGAAACTCTAAATTTCCTTCTCAACTTCATTTGCACGATTCTCCAAAGATACACAATCCTTTACAATTATCTAAATTTATTCTTCCATTCCAAATGATTTTGCAATAAATTATTCAACTTGCAAGTAGATTGCCTCGAAGATTTTGCACTCATTCATTCTTTCAAATTTTGTAGATTTTATCCTACACACATGTGACTAAAAACTTTCTTAATCTCGTTAGCACATTAAATATACTTTTGTCATGATATGACACAAGTACCGATGAGGGGGTTCATTAGATTTTCTAATGATTTCTCCCCCTTAGCCACTAATTTTTCTTAGAAATTGACAGGAGTATCTGCACCGGAGGTCGACACAGATAAAATTGATGATTATGATTCCTTTCTCAAAATCCTTTTCATTTCCTTTCTTGCTTCTTCTCAATCAATGATTTGATCATTCTTCTTCGCCATATAGAAAATTTTCTTTCTTTTGTTGACACTACCAGGATGTTCTGGAATGTTGCACTTATAGAAAACAATATTCTTCTTTCAATTTTCCTTTTTATTCAACAGACCAACTTAGGCCCAATCTTCCTGTTCTTAGAACACTTGCTGAAGAATGATAAAGAATCATGTGTTCTACTTTTGCAGTCTTCTTCTTTATGATGAAACTTCTTGTAGGAATAACAAACACCATTGAAAGATAAATACCTTTTAGCATCATGACATTTGATAGGAGTTTTTTCAGAGTTGCTTCTTAGATCCTTTATTTGTATATCTTTGTACTGAGTCTTCTTACTAATATTTTACTTCGCTTTAGAGCTCTATCCTTCCTCAAACCCTAAACCACTCTTATCCATCATCGATATCTAAGAAGTAATCAATTCATCAAGCATCATCGAGCTTATCTTAAATTTTTCTTCAAAACTTCTTGCCTGTTCCAAATTAGATCTCAAGATTTCTGCTTCTAATTCAAGCTTTGTGCATTCATCCATCTTCCTTTGAATCTCAATTTCCTAACATTATTTAGTTCTTTTCTTCTCATCCAATTGTTGTAGCAGGATAGAGATATTTTCTTCTCCTTCAACCAATAGATAACATGCTCCAACACTTTTACTTTGTAGCTTTTCAATATACACATTTTCTTTTATCAACTCGTCCTTAAAATATTCCAATTCTTTTGAATATTCGGTAGAGACTACTTTCAAAGGAAAAAATTTCTTATACTCAAATTTTAGATACCAATTGTTGAACATGTGGAATACTGAGAGGGGGGGTGAATGAGTATTCCATAAAACCATAATAAAATCCATTTAAGCATTATCACAATTTTTTTAGAATCAACAAGAGAGAACATAGAAACAAGTCAATGCAACCATACACAAGAACACTAGGATTTTTATGTGGAAAACCCAAAAAGGGAAAAACCATGATGAGGGTTAACTCACAATATACTATATCTAGATACAAAATATTACAGGGCTCACTTCTAGGATTCACTGTCCTTAAAAAGGCTCACAACCTGAGTAAAAAAGATGGCTCACTACCAAGATATAATGATAGTGGCTCACTACCAAAATATTAAACTCATAGAATACACCATTAATGTGCAGGATTCAGTTCCACTGAAGCTCAAGAAAAGTAAGTACTTCCTCACATAGTAGTCACTCAACAAAACTGTATTGATCACAACTAATAAAGAATTTAGTCTGTCACACTTTTATTATCCACAGTTTCTTCTCCTTCAAACACACACATTCACTCCCAATTCTCCCTTATGCTATATTTATTCCTCAAAACATCTTATATTTATACAAGTATATCTTAATCATCAATTAGGTCAACACCATATATGACTAAACATTTCATCCACATAGTGCATTATACCAATTCAGCTAACATCCATAAAACATAATTAGTCTTCATAATATATTGCATATTGTGAGTCGACCAAGACTAAAACACAATTCTCCAAACCAAAAAATAATTTTTAAAAAAAACACCTTCCAGATTTGAGAGCATCTTAATTTCCCATCATACTACCAGCATAGAGACTAACAACAAAACCATAGCATATAGTTTAAAATGGCGAACGGCGGGAAGCAGTGGCAGGGTTCAAGTTTGAAATTTTCTGGAGATGCAGACATGGATGAGGATGATCCTGACCCAGATGGTGGCTTTCTTTGACCACAGTTTTCTTGGGTGGGGATTGTTGTGAAGCTAAGGAATTCGTGGGTGTTGGATCAGGTGTTGTCGTGGGTGGAAGATAGAATTTTGGATTCAACGAGCGGGGTTGTTGGTGTTAAAGGTAAGGAGGACTTTGTCTATACTTGGTCTCCAGTTTGGATTGGCTTTGGAGACTGGTTTTCTTTGCCTGTGGTGGTTGGATATGGGTCTTTGGCTTTTTCTCTGGTGGATGATTTTTCTATGTCTCCCTTGTTGGTGCTCTCCAATGGTGCTACAAGTGGGGACTCTATTGATTCCCAGGGTTGGGATTTTGCTGCTATTGAAGCTACTATGGATTTTATGGGTTGGTGGAGGGTAAGTCTATTTCCCTTTGTGTTTTTTGGTGTTGAGTGGTTGCCCCTTTTTCTTTGCTTCTCTTTACAGGGTGTGTGGATTTGCTTGGGCTTCCTTGAAGTTTCTGGGTTGAAGAAGGGGCTTATTTTTGTTTCTGCTCAGTGTAGTAGGATGGCTTGGGGGATTTATTTGTTGGCCCTTTCTTCTTCTCACTTTTTCTAGGGTGTTCGTTGCTTCTGTGCATTCTCTATTTGGTGGCTTGGTAGCTTGGATGTGGTCTCCTTTTGGTTGGGAGTGTGGGGTTGCTTGGACCTCCTTGGAGCTTTTGAGTTGAAGAAGGGGCTTATCTCTGGTTCTAGTCAGTGTAGTAGGATGGCTTGGGGGCTTTATTTGTTGTCCCTTTCTTCTTCTCATTTTTTCTGGGGTGTTCTTTGCTTCTACACTTCCTCTATTGGGTGGCTCTCTTTTGGGGGTTTTCTGGCACTGTTGTTGTCTCCAAATGGCTAGTGGTTTTCATTGCCTATTATTTTAGTTTGGAGATGGTTTTGGGTTGTTGGCCCATTTGGTGGAGTGGTTATGTCACTCAAATCTGGTTTTTTTCTTCCCTGTGCTCTACTGGGATTTGTGTGGACCTACATTGGAGTCTGCTAGAAGAGAGAAGTGGTTATGGAGTTGGTGTTATATCAAATTTATTATGTACTGAAGGTTTTGAGGGTGGGGTGGCTTTTAGAGATAATTATGATGACCCAGCTGTTATTGTTATTGTTGCTTGCTTTGGTTCTCCTCATTTCTACTATCACTTCCTTCTCTCTGAATACTAGGTCTTCTATTGAGGTTAAGACCTCTCCTTTGGAGGTGGAGTCCTGTCCCTCTCAGGTTGAGGTGTATTCTATGCTTGAAGGTCTCTTTCTTCTTTTCCCATTAAGGGGGTTCCCATTTCTATTGAGGTGGAATGGTGGTTAGCAGGAGTTTTGTGACTGTGGTGATTTGGATGAGTTGGATTTTGTCTCCTATAGAGGTGGAGAGAGCAACTGGTTTTTAAGGAACAAGTTTGGAGCCTCGTGTTCTTCTGATGACCTCTCCTATAGAGAGGGAGAGGGTATATTGATGGGCAAGTTTTTGCATACTTTTGGGGCTCTACTTCTATAGACCTATGACTTAGCTGTTTCTGCCAGTGGTTTGGAGAGACTAATCTACTTGAGTGATTGGTTTACTTTGGCCTAGTTGTTGCAGGTTTCTCTCTTGGGTTTAAGGTCCCTACCAAAACCTGGTTGTGTTGGGTTGTTGGTCTCGTCAAAACCAATGAGTTCTAGATCCATGTAATTTATAGGTTCTAGGTTGGGCAGCTAGGTTTGGCTACTGGTTTGTCTTTGTTTTGTTGCCAAACTTTATTGACTATTCTTTAGGCATCCTAATCTTCCTTGTCTGGGTTTCAGATCCATTCAAAACTTGTTGTAAATGGTTTCCGATCCATTCAAAACCTGTTTTCCCCTTTATCAAAAACAAAACCATAGCATAGGAATATTCACATTAGTAGAATGTGGAGTATCTCACGTAGTATGCCACAAACAAAACAATAGTAAAATATAGAGTTAAACTCTATTAGAGATAACTTTCTTCTCACAAAAAAAGATGTCTCAAGATCTAGGATATAGTTGTCTGAATGAGCCCAAAAAACATGGTTAAGAGATTAGAGTCATATCAGATCTGGCAGTGAATTCTGGACTCAAATACCAACACACTGATCCATCACAAAAGGGTATTGTTGGCAGAGAACAAATTCCAATAAACTAGACAGTCTTCCCATATAGTTATCACCATGTTGACATCAATGACAACATAAGAACAACCAACATAAACCATCCATACTTCATGCTCATGTTGCAAGGCTTCCAACACTTCATACCCTGGCATATCATGTCCTACACTATAATAAAATTAAGTTTTCCTAATATGGAAAAATGGCATTATATTTGCATTTCATTTATCCTCCCATTGCATTACATTTATCCCCATCCATTCTTCCCCTAGCCTATGGTTAGTGATTTTTATTTGTGCAAATGTTATTCCCTCAACCTATTCTTCCTTTCAAAATTCTAATGGTTTTGACAGGTGCACTATCACACCCATCATTATTCATTTGACTATGGATTTCCACCATCATTTAGGTTCATTCTAGTGCATTACATTATCATTTCTATTCATTTCCTTATCCATTTCATTTGCATTCTTTTAGCTTGCATTAACCATGTCATTATCTTAAATAATTAGTTCATTGTTCATTTCATCTTAAATTCATTTCATTTATCCATTTCATCTCATTTCATTGCATTATCATTTTCATTATCATCTTAAGTTGTTTAGATTAATATAGATTTGTTATTCTAAGCATCTTAAGTCCATTTCATTTCATCTCATTTCATTGCATTATCATTTTCATTATCATCTTAAGTTGTTTAGATTAATATAGGTTTGTTATTCTAATTATCTTAAGTCCATTTTCATTATCATTTTAAGTTTTTTATAGTTTTCATGCTAAACATCTTAGTTCATCACATTAGGTTCATTTCACTACATACATTACATTCATCACATCCATCCATAACATGATTACATATACATATTATATTCTTTACACATTTTCATGTCACATCATACATACATAATTAGCCATTACAATGCAATCAATAATCCATGCATCATTCATGATCCATACATCATCGATAATCATATCATATTCCATATGCATGCATCATAAATCACAATCACATCGCCACATATATCACACACCATTAGTATCACATCCATAGTATACATTATAAAATCAGAAATCATGTCACATCATATTCTCCATCACCAAGTGTTAGACATAATGCATCTCATTCATATCATACATGTAAATATAGATGCACTAGCTATCATCATCACTTGCATACATCATAATCATAACCATATACATAAGCTTAATAAACATCCACACATTACATAAAAATCACATAGCATCATCAATATCCATCACATCACATCACACACACACACACACACACACACACACACACACACACACACACATATATATATATATAATATAGTGTCCCTCAAAAGTCCATCCAAAGTCCATAACAATCCATAATAGAACTCCATGTCCACATTCCATAAAATCCATCAAATAAAAGTAAAATTGCAAGGAAATAATAAAATACATATAAGTCCATCTAACATGTCAAGGTGTCCTAAATCAATAAAGAATAATGAATGAATGAATCTGACAAATCAATCTAATCAATCTATGCACAAGAATCTGTAGCTCATCTCTACCTATATGTACAAATATCCACCTTGCACCTGTCAAAACTAGAATCTTGTACCTACTCCCATCTCCTATCTCTCCCTATCCATTTCTCCCTACATCAGATCATTGTGGGGAGTTTAAATCAGGTTCTCATCCATGAGGAGGTGTCTCTTTATAGTCACTAAACTTGCAGGTGTGTGTGCCCTCTGAGTGTGTAGGTCCTACTGGCATTTGTAGGACTGCTCATACATAAGGAGGCACCCTTTGTGCTGGATTGTGTATGGCCCCAAAGTATGAACCCATCTAATACCTTTCCTTTGTCCTCATGTCTGCCTCACCTACCGCCCCTACTCTAAACTGCTCTCTCTCCATGCAGTACCTATCCCACTATTGCTACAACCTCCTCCTCTTGAGCTCCCAGGCATCTTGCACCAGCCTCATGGATGCTAATTGTGCCTCTTCCTAGGATCCTATCCTAATAGCCTCATCATGCTCATCTTGTAGGCTCTACAACTATGACTCTATAGCCTTGGCTCTCCCCAGGGAATCATCCCTCTACCTCTAAATGGCCTTCATGTTCTCCACTTCCTCCTTGGCCATATCCATTGACTCCTCCCTCACCCCTCATGCCTTGTCTAGCTATCTCTGTAGATCATCTCTCTTAGCTTGTATGCTTTGTAGCTGCTCCCCCAACTTTGACGCCACCCCACAAAACTTTGTATCCCTTTCTAGCTATATAGCCTCAATTACATCATGCAGCCTTTGCACCTCACCTTGCAGTCTCTCCATGTCTTCCTGGACCCAATATCTCTTGGCCTCTATCTACCTCAACCTCTACTCTAAAATCCATAATCAGGCTAGGGCTCGTATTAGTCTAACTACTAGATCCTCTAGAGGGGGTTCCTGATATAGCACTATCGCTCTCTCCTCTATGGAAGGGGCATTTGCCTCCATGTCCTACTACCCTCCTCCCACTTCTGGCATCCCCACATCGAGCACTACCTCCTCTTGCAGTACCTCCACCTTATCCCTCTACTTTCCACCCCTCCTCTTCTTTTGTGGCTTTGGATTCTCATCCTCCTCTCTGAACCCAACCGTTGGTAGAATGGGATCCATTGTCATAATCCTCAAGGGCCTCTAGTCTACCCACCGCACAACATATCTCACGGTGGTTCCTGCATCATTGAGGCCCCCTCTCCATGGCCATACTATAATAAGGAGCTCCTCCCACATCTTCCTACAATACTCTGCCAAGATCCTTTCTCCCCATATCAACCTTGACTCTCTATTGATCCTTTGAAACATCTAAGGCCTTGGGGGGGGGTATCCTACTATAGCCCATACTATCGCATGATTCTATCTGGCCTATGTAGCTCTATGATAAAGGGATCTCTCCCTATTAGGTAAAAACGAGAATATAAGTAAGTCTTGTATAACCTTTCCTCTTCTTGCCAAGATCAAAACTGGAACTTTGTTGAGATTTTAGAAATCTACACATAGCTGTATGTCTCCATTCTTCTTCCTGATTGGAACTAAGTTTTCTACCCAAGTAGAATGTCTAATAGGAAATATTATTCAAGCTTAGAGAATATTTTGGACTTCTTTTTGGATCAGGGGTTCTAAGAGTGCATTTACAGGCTATTGCTTCTATCAGAAAGGCTCTACATCAGGATTTAGTGGTATTGTATGAGTAATGACAAAACTATCATAGGTTTTTAAGTCTTAGTATGTGCATGCTATATCGTTCCAATAATCTTTGAGTTCCTAAGTGATATTTATTCTTTCTTCTTTAGTACACACCTTTCCTATAAGCACATTCTTAGGATCTTCTTTAGTATGCAAATTATAAAATTTAGACTTCCCTCCATCACTCTAGGGAAAGTTTTTTTTTTAGACTATCTAATATATATCAAATAGTCACTCCAACTCAGATATCCCTTTTAGAATACTGTTATCATTATCTTGAGTTAATTCTTCATCTTCAATCTCACCATCAAGGTGATCTATTTCTTTGATTGTTTGTGCTTTGAAGATACAAGAGTTAGTAATGAATTCCAATATGTGGCGATCATCTTTGAACACCTACAAATTTGTAACATTATCAAGAATCAAAGTTAGTTGCACCAGATCAACTATAAATCTTCTCAAATATGAAGCATCTAAAGGTTCTAGAGCATTGGCAGTAGTAGCTAAAGCATCAACTCTTTGATTAAATTTTTGTGGAATGTGAATAATGTTGAAAGAATCAAAATCTTTTATTAAATCCCATACTCTATGTCGGTAACTAGACAATCACTTGTAATGAAAAAAGTACTTATGTTGCACTTGTTTGACTACCAATTTGAAATCACCAAACACCTTAAGAATATTGACTTTCTTCTTGATTACAAGCATCAAACTATGAATGAGCGCTTCGTATTATACCACATTATTAGTACATTGAAATTGCAATCAATAAGCAACAAGAAAATATTTACCTTGCAGACTGGTGAGCTCAACTCCAATTCCAATTCCTTGTTTCGATTTAGATCCATCAAACCTAAGGACCTAGGCTTGATCACAAATAGCCACTGATGGAGCTCATAAAATTCTCAGGAACTTTCTATTCCCCATGGGCGTAGCCTTCATTTTAAACCCTTTTCCCCATCAATGAGTTGGGATTTCATTTATAAAAAACCTAAAATTTTCTAATTGCCAATTGACCTACCATACCAGTCCTAGGTTCCTTAAGTCGTCACCTAAGCCACCACGTGTGTTTTTTACCAACCCCTTCAGTTAGAAGCACCAGTCACTGGTTGTCCCATCGACCTTGCTTTTCTCCTAGGTCAGGTTGTAATTTTTTCCCAATGATTTAAGCTTAACTCATCTCTCTCCAAGGGTAAATCCCCATTGGCCTAGTCAGGGCCCATTTTTATGAACGACTTCACTGTGTGTGCAGGTTTCAAGATTGTTGGATCATTGGATCTAATCTGGGTTGTTTCCCACTAGTTCATGCCTTCTAAATGGCTACAACTTAAGTGCAATGAGGTAACCGAAGGGTTGACACATGTATGTGGTCCCAACCATTGTGTCCCATTCCAATGATCAAGGTTTTAAGATAAAAAATGATGGTACCACTGACAAAAGGGATCCTGACCGTACCCCACCAGATCATCGAAAGTAAATGTAGGCTGGTTAGTGGCCACGAGGTTGACAATATAAAGATGTGTCTTTATAAAGACATGGGGCCCATTCTACACTAACAACCTAGATCAAATCTCCAGGAACGATCTCCACCATTCCCTACTAGTTCACTAAGGAAAGGTGAATGCTCGTTAGAGGCAACGAGATCGGCGAGATCTCGACACGTGGACTGATCTACTTAGTCTGTGAGATGGGTGGAGCTTGCTAACAAAGAAGGTACTCTCTAAGGTGGAATAGCACCATTGGTAGAGGACACATCAATGAATCATCACTAGAATTCAAAGGTGGTCAACCTGCTATGAGCTATTTGATTTGCCATCTAGGCATGAGATCAACGACCTATTTTAAAAGTTGATAGATGACACATGATAGCCATTTTCACTACGCAACCAGCCTGCATTAAAGGCCAACTCTCTATAGAGGTGATCAAATTGATCTCTGTCCATGTGGATATTTAATTATGGGTAATCATGAAGTGCAATTTGTAGATTTTCATGCACTTGAGAATTGAATGGTGACAGTACACACAACAACGAATTGCTCTATTTGTGCATGTGTCTTCATTGAGCATTGGTGATTGATATCATCAATTTTATCAATAAATAGAAGAGATGGGTTGCTATTTTCACTATAGCAATTAAACTGCCAAGTCCTCAAGTTTTTCCATAGAACAGACATTGAGTGTATGTATTCTCTAGTTGCAAAATGGGCAAGCTAGCAACTTCCATTGAGCCAGCAAAAAGGTCCACTCGATTGCGTTCACAGAGGTTGGGCTCAAGTATTCCTAAACTTGACTCAATAGTACAAATGGATGCCCCTATTAGTAGTTCTAGTATTTCACCCACAAGATGCAATCAGAGGTTGCAATTCTAGGATGTTGTTGTGGAGCAGAGAGAGGATAAAGGAAAGAACCCATTGCAGTTTAGTACTGGGGTGGATAGAAAGATAAGATATGTGTGTGGCTCCTTTGGATGCCAACATTCACCCATTGACCTCATGAGAAGCTTGTCAGATAGTGATACAAAGACAGACTCTGATTACAGTCAATATGTCACAACCTTGGGTCAAACCCTAGCCCCTGGTGAAGAGGTATTGTCTGTTCCTCCTTTGGTTGTCAGGACTTTGAGAGGGAGAGATGTTGTGATCAAGGAGGACAAGGTCGAAGAATGGGTGGAGGTCTCATCCCCAACCCTTGCAACTACTCAGAGCAGCCGTGTGTATCGTGGTCTGTGTGCTGAGGCAAAAAGGACTTCAAGCCTGTGAAAAGGTGGTGGTTAATTATTTTTTTGTTGATAATGATTTCCTGGGTAGTGTTCTTATCTCTGAATGCATGGCACTTTTTGGGTGTTTGAATGTTGATTGTGTGCCTTCATGGCAGTGTGAACATCTAGTTCTTAGCATACTTGGCGACAAAGGGGAATTTTGGTGGTACTTTGCATTTCCCTTTTTGTTGGTCATTGTAGGTTTGTTTTCCCCATTTTCAACACGCTCTCATAGAATCATACGTGGGGAATTTTTGAAATATAGTTGAAATGAGAAATGAAATGAAATGATTGTATGAAAATTGCATTTGAGTTGGTAGCTTATTTTCTCCCTTACTCTATAAAAGGGAATTCAAGGATCATTTGTAGGGGATGAAAATTTTGATTAGGTTTTGAGTTGGGTGCATATGGGTAGAATGCTAGGAATGGAAAAGAAGGAATAAAATAAATAGCTTTTTTTGAGCTTTTGGATGTACATGTGCAATTGTCTTAAATTGTTCTACAAATATGACTAATAAATATTAGTAAACGATAACTCTGATATTTTTTCTCTCCTTATGTGAATTTTGTGTGAATTTTGAATGAAATGTTAATGATATTTTCATTCTTCTTTGAACATCTGTTTGAATGTATGCTCCTTTTCTACTTTGATTCAAGCAATCAATTAAAATGCTTAAAGGGGGTCTTGAATTTATAATTATTTACAAAGGATTTGATAAGTAGTTATGTATCAGAAAGAGTGAGCTCCATAATACAAATTTGTTGTGAGAGTAGTCCATTCCATCAAATTTTAAGGTCATTTCCATGTTACTGGTTCTTGTGTATGTGACTTCAATGCCCAATGTAACAAGGCATTGGTCTATTCCTTAACAATTCACCTAAAGGGTTACTCAAACAGTTGTCTAATGACCGACCCAAAGTTAGGATTCAAGTTCACTTTAAAATTCATTAATCTTTACACATGTATGCATCAATTATTATTTAGAATGTCCTTGTTTTGATGAATGGGTAAGCAGTTTACTTAAAGATTAGCCAATCTTGTGGTAATTCTTCCATAATTATCCTTCACTCAAATTGATCTGTGATAATTATGTGTTCCATTAAGGTTATTCCCAAATGAAAATAATAGGAACACCCTCCTCGGTCCCACAGATCCCAAAGTGTAGAAGATTTTATTCTTCAACTAAGTCTTTTTAGTTGTCCATTCACTGTGAGGGTCTTGAGTATAAGAATTGGCTATTCTTTAGAGATTTCCTTAGGTGTACTAGAAAAAACATCAATAGAATGAAAACTCTGTTGGGGAAATTCTCATTTTGCAAGCATAGATACTAAATGCAGAGTCAAAGGGTTAATTGAACCTGAACATCTTGATTGGAAAATACAAAATTCTTAGACATGGAAAATACTCTGAATGCAAAAAATATTCAAGAATATGAAAATGACTATGTTGTGGAAGATAGCCCAGAAAAAATATTGCTAGTAAAGAAACTTCATCTTATCTGAAGTTCATTCCTCTGGAAGGAGGCGGTAACTCTGACTCAAAGAACCTATTAAAGTGTATATTAATTCATTGGATCTGCAATTCAAAAGATAGGTGACAGTTATCTATTGCAAATTACCAGGTATTCTCATATAATTTGAAGAAGTTGAGATGCATAATTGATAGTTCAAGATAATTTTTCCATAATTGAAATGTAAATGGTTCCCTAATGAGTAAATTAGTACTAGATGAGGGAATATTTGAAGTATTTCAACATGATTTCATGGATGAGTTTAATTTGTGCATTATGATAAAAGGATCATGTTAATTTGCTAAGATCTTAAGCAACATTGGTAGGAGATATATGTGATAGAGGCTTAGGGTCATATTTGTAAAAGGAATTAAGGTAGTATTGTATAACTGCATAGCACATTTTAAAATTCTTTTCCAAGGATTAAAGGTGAATTGTCCATTTATGCCATCTGGTATAAGTATGGACAAAAGCATGCATAGTGAGCCATCATTGTCTCACCAAGGAAAATTTAGTACTGATAGGTATAGGCCTATCATTTTTAACAACATTTGTGGGTATCTGAATGTGGTACCACCCAAGGTCAGAGACAAAATTCCAAAGTTCAATGGTGAAAATTCAAAATCAACATATAAGCATGTGCAAGAATTTGCTGATGTGATGGGTGATTATGAGATTGATCATGAAGATGTGATTATGAAGCTATTTGTTCAATCATTGAAAGGAGATGCAATAGATTGGTACTATTTTTTTCCCGTTTCCTCTATACACTGTTGGGATGAGCTTAAGGCATCCTTCACTGATCAATTTGGTGAAAGGATAAATCCAAGTGTTGCAAGAAATAATTTCATGGAAATTTCTAGGGATAAAGGGGAATCGGTTCTTTCTTTTAACCTTAGATTTGCAAAGGTCATCAGGGAAATTCCTAAACATATTAGACCTAATGATGCAGAGCGCTTGATTGTATATTTGGGAGCCTTTGATAGAAAGATGAGCTTCTTGCTAAGGGATAAGGAGCCTTCTACCTTGTAGCAAGCTTACCAGGAGGTTGTGAATATTGAAAATAATCTAAAGTACTCAATTATGAAGGGGCCTATAATGACTAGCATGAATAGCTCTAATAGAATTCTAGATATTGAGCCAAGTCAATCAAGAGACAAAGGTGTTTTTCAGGAAGAGAAGCTTTTAGATGTTGTATCTACATTACTTCCCAGAAATGTAGGGTATAAGCAAGCATCAACCTCACATCAACAAAGGTTGGGAAGGACTGATTTGATTTCTTCCATTTGAAGGTTATATGAGATGAAGAGGTGTGCAAATGAGTCCCCATATGATTTATTTTCAATATTCTTTGATTTTTTAAAGGAGATACCTAAGAGTTTCAAACCTAGTGATTTAATGTGTATTGATTTGTTTTGTGAAGCCTACATATCGGGATTGAGCCAGTTATTTGAGGATCAGAGGCCCCATAGCCTTGATCAAGTAGTGGATTGGATTAACACTGTGGAAGAAATTGAGCATGGTCATATGCCCTTAGTTTTTTCCCAAAATATGGGCAACAATCACCATAGTGAAGAGAATCAAAGATTAGAATTGATTGATCAAGTGGGAGCATCAGGGTCTGATCATTTGACCATTGAATGTTCTTATTTTACAAGCAACATAGAAGTAAATGCAATGAGAAGTGATGAAGATGAAGAAATCGGATATGAAAACAAGGAAATGGTGCCTAATTATCTACCTTGTGATGTCATAAGTTGTGAGAAAACACAAGGAGTTGAGGGTGAAACATCACAAAATGATTCAACCACCACCTATCATGCATCAGTCCACAATGGGAATACACCTGATCTCAATGATAGGGTACCAATGAGGAATCAAAGTGATGAGATTGAGCTGGGAAAATCCTGAATTGAGTATGATTCTTCTTATGAAGTGGAGATCAAATCCTTTGCTTTAAGTGAAGGATGTGTTAACAACCTTGAGGGTGTGCGTTTTCTAGGTAGTGAACAATTCTCCTCACGCGAAGAGTTCTCTGAATGTGGATCAATTGCTATATGTACAAATGATGAGGATGATGTGGAGAATGCTTCCCTCTATTCTTCAAGTGACTACATTGACTTTGAGTATGTTGATAATCAGAATTATCAATATCCTAGCTTTGAAGATGATGAGATACATCTAATTATAATGAAAATTTGGCAGAACCCCTTATTTGATGACCCTACATTGAATATAGAGGTTATGAATGATAATCCCTATTGGTGTATGAGCAATCCTCTTTTTGAGGATACTCTTGCTGAGCATCTGGTAAGTCTTACTAGTGAATGCATCATGGAGGGTACAAGAAAAAATTAAGGTGCTATTGAGTCTAACAATTATGCCTTTGAAAATATTGCCCCTACCTGGGTGATATCCCAACTGAATGGAGATTGTGATAACATAGATATTGGTGAATTGTTTTCCCAGTGCACAATTAAGAAAATTGTGTTCAATAAGCATCAAGAGGCTGATTCATATTTTCTTACACCTAAATGTGATAGTGTTTCACATAAGGAGGAAGTCCAAGACTATAATGTCTGCTTTGGATATGGCATAGATGTCTTAAATGATGTAGATGATTATACTGACTTTCTTATGGTGACAGGCTGTGTGCTTGAAGATGTAGTGAAAATGGAAGCTATTAAGGCTGCACATGATGATTGCATGAGTACTCCTGCATCATTATTTTATGCCAAGGAAATGGATTTACTCGATGATTATGCAAAGTATGCGGATATTGCAAAAGTATTTCATCCATGTGAGGAGCAGCTCAAAGGAATAGAAAAATGAGGAAATGATACAAGTCAGTATGAAGCTGCAGTAGAATTCTTTGTAGATGCCCCTTACCTTATGGACTTGATCATGGAACTTCTTGCACCACAAAGAGACAACACTTATGATAAACAAAATGAAGGTATGTTTGATCATATTTTTATTTTCCCTAAGCCTATGAAAGGATGGCTAGGTGTGAGCTAGAGTTTCTATGAAAATTTCAAGTTTGATGAGCTAATGGAGTGTGATTTTACACCTCATGACAATGTGGAATATGAGAGTTTCACTTTCCCAGTCTAGTTTGATGGACCTATGATGGGGATAGGTAAATTTGGAAATGCTACTTTGAATGTCATGGGTAGTGTTAATTGTGATGGTACTGATGGTTCAGAATTGCACAATGTCCATATGAACATATTGCTAGTAAAACAGGCCAAAGTCTTTGACAGAGGGAAAACTATCCCTAAATTTTGGGGGCCAAGGGCCTCCAATGATCAGTGAATTACAATGTATATTTTGTAGGTAGTGTGCATACATTGTTTTGGTTGGTTTGTTTCCTACTATATCTGCTTTCCTAGTCCAAGTAAGCTCCTAGAGTTTTTGGTTTTCTACCTTGGTTTTCTTCAACTTGAGATTATGTTTCTCACAATAACCACCAGGGGTATGTGTCCTTGAGCATGAGCCACTGATGGAGCTCATAAAATTTTGAGGAATTTTCTATTCCCCATGGGTATAGTCTACATTTTCAACCCTTGTCACCATCAATGAGTTGGGTTTTTGTTTGCAAAATACCTCAAATGTTCTAATTGCACAGTGACCTACCATTTCGGTCCTAGGTTCCTTAAATTCATCACCCGAGCCACTGCGCACATTTGTTTACCAATCCCTTTGGTTAGAAGTACCAGTCACCAGTTGTCCCATCGACCTTACTTTTCTCCTAGGTCAGGTTGTAATTTTTTTCCATTGATTTAAGCTTAAGTCATCGCTCTCCAAGGGTAAATCCCCATTTTCCTAGTCAGGGCCCCTTTTTATGAATGAATTCATTGCGTGTGCAGGTTTCAAGATAGTTGGATCATTGGATCTAATCTAGATTGTTCCCTGCTGGTTCACACCTTCTAAACTATGGCAGCTTAAGCGCTACGAGGTTAGTGAAGGGTTGACATGTGTATGTGGGTAGGATCGTTGTGTCCCATTCCAATGCTCGAGGTTTTAAGATCGACAAAAATCATACCATTGACAGAAGGGATCCCGACTGTACCCTACCAAATCGTTAGAAGTAAATGTAGGTTGGTTAGTGGCCATGAGTTTGATGAGATGAAGATGTGTGTCTTCATACGGACATGGGGCCCAGTCTCCACTACCGAGCTTTTTTCCTACAGTTCCAAACCAACAGCCTAGATCAAATCTTGAGGAATAATCTCCACCATTTCCCGCTAGTTCGCTAAGGAAAGGTGAATGCTCATTAGAGGCAGGTAGATTAGAAGATCTCAACATGTGGACCGATCTAATCAATCTGTGAGATGGGTGGAGCCCGCTAACAAAGAAGTTGCTATTCGAGGTGGGATAGTGCCATTGGCTGAGGACACATTAGCGAAGCATGCTGGAATTCAAAGGTGGTCAACCTATTGCGAGCCGTTTGATTTTCCATTCGGGCATGAGATCGACAGCCTATTTTCAAAGCCAATAGATAACACATGATAGCCATTTTCGCTAGGAAAGCATCCTGCAATAATCACTAACTCTCTACAGAGGTGATCAAATTTATCTCTGTGCATATAGAGATTTAATTATGGGTAATCATGAAGTGCAATCTACATATTTTCATGCACTTGAGAATTGAATGGTGACAATATGCACACCAACGAATTGATCTATTTGTGCGTATGTCTTCATTGAGAATTGGTGATTGATATCATCACTTTGCTCAATAAATAGAAGTGATGGGTTGCTATGTTTAGTATAGCAATTAAACTGCTAAGTCCTCAAATTTTTCCATAGAACAAAGGTCGAGTGTACATATTCTCTGGTCACAAAATGGGAAAGCCAATAACTTCCATTGAGCTAGAAAAGAGATAAACTCGATTGCGTTCATAGAGGCTGGGCTCAAGTATTCTTGAACGTGATTCAATAGTACAAATGGATGCCCTTGTTAGTAGTTATAGGATTGCACCCACAAGATGCAGCTAGAGCCTGCAATTCCAGGATGTTATTGTGGTCCACTACTAGGGTGGATAGAAAGATAAGATATAGGTGTGGCTCCTTGAGATACTATCATTCACCCATTGACCTCATGAGCAGCTCAACAGATAGTGAGATGGAGACCAACTCTGATTACGGTCGATACCTTGCAACCTTGGGTCGAACCCTGGTGAAGAGGTACTATCCGTTCCTCATTTGGCTATCAATACTCCAAGTGAGAGAGATGTTGTGATCAAGGAGGATAAGGTCAAAGAATGGGTGGAGGTCTCATCCCCAACCCTTGTGACTACCCGGAGCGGCCGTGTGTATCGTGGTCGATGTGCTGAGGAAAGAAGGCCTTCTCGCCTGTGAAAAGGTGGTGGTTAATTATTTTGTGTTGATAATGATTTCCTGGGTGGTGTTCTTATCTTTGTGTGTGTGGAAATTTTTGTATGTTTGAATGTCGACTATGTGCCTTCATGATAGTGTGAATGTCTGGTTCATGGCGTACCTGGCAACAAAGGGGAATTTTAGTGGTACTTTTCATATCCCTTTTTTTTGGCCATTGTAGGTTTGTTTTCCCCATTTTCAACGTGCTCTCGTAGAATCATACGTGGGGAATTTTTGAAATACAATTGAAATGAGAAATGAAATGAAATTTTTGTATGAAAATTTCATTTGATTCGGTCGCTTGTTTGCTCCCTTACTCTATAAAAGGAAATTCAGGGCTCATTTTAAGGGGATGAAAATTTGGGTTAGGTTTTGAGTTGGGTGCATATGGGTAGAATGCTTGGAATAGAAAAGAAGGATTATAATAGATAGCTTGTTTTGAGCTTTTGGATGTACATGTGCAATTTTCTTAAATTGTTCTATAGATATGACTGATAAATATGAGTAAATGATAACTTTGATATATTTTCTCTCCTTATGTGAATTTTGTGTGAATTTTGAATGAAATGTTAATGATATTTCCATTATTCTTTGAAGATCTATTTGAATGTATGTCTCCTTTTCTGCTTTGATTCAAGCAATCAATTAAAATTCTTAAAGGGGGTCTTGAATTTACAATTATTTACAAAGGATTTTATAAGTAGTTATGTATCAGAAAGAGTGAGCTCCATAATGCAAAGTTGTTGTGAGAGTAGTCCATTCCATCAAATTTTAAGGTCATTTCTATGTTACTGGTTCTTGTGTATGTGACTCCAATGCCCAATGTAACAAGGCACTAGTTTATTCCTTAATGATTCACGTAAAGGGTTAATCAAACAATTGTCTAATTACTGACCCAAAGTTAGGATTCAAGTTCACTTTAAAATTCATTAATCTTAACACATGTATGGATCAATTATCATGTAGGATGTCGTTGTTTTGATGAATGGGTAAGTAGTTTACTTAAAGATTAGCCAATATTGTGGTAATTGTTGCATAATTAACCTTCACTCAAACTGATCTATGATAATGATGTGTTCCATTAAGCTTATTCCCAAATGAACACAATAGGAACATCCTTCTTAGTCCCATAGAGCCCAAAGTGTAGAATATTCTAGTCTTCGACTCAATCTTGTTAGTTGACCATTCACTATGAGGGTCTTGAGTATAATAATTGGCTATTTTGTAGATACTTCCTTAGGTGTACTAGAAAAAACACCAATAGCCAAAAAATTACCATTCTTAAGAGTTATCGAATTAACATTTTTGGTCTGTGTAACTTGCACTTTATCTCTATGTATTTCTAGTTCAGACCTTTTGATTTTAGTATGTTCTACAAAGTACTGGCTTTCAATTTTGTGAATGATTTCCAAGCACATCACAATACTATCTTTTGAATGTGCAAAATTTTTTAACCTACACCAATCTTGCAATAATAAAATTTTTAGTGAATTCTTAATTTCCTTGCTCTTTCAAGCTTCTATAACAATGTTCTTCTAGAATTTATCATAATGACTATTTTCCTCTTCAGAAGAATCATAATCCAATTCAATTAATACATTAGTTCTAGGAGTTATTTGATTATGCTCTTCAACATTGCATGTGAATAATTCTTCTATTTTAACTCTTGAACTTCTAATTATATAAACCCATAGTTCTACATCAATATATAGAATATCATTTTTTTTATCGTAATCAGTGATCATGTATTTCATATGTGGTTCTCTCTCAATTTTGATTTGATTGGAAACTTCTTCCCATGGTAACCACATATGTGAGAAATCTGTGGCCATGTATCCATTCAAATTCTTTGACCAATCCCTACTCGATAGTGTAGCATAAGTATAAGGTATCTCAACAACCTGAATATCTATATAATACTGAATCTTGGGATCCGATGCTAGTTGCATATGAATATTAGTTAATTCTTTGACTAAATTTACTTCAATTTTGTCAAGTTGAGTAACTTTCTTTAGAGAACTCGCTGAAGTTAGCCCTAGCATTTTACATATGGAAAAATACATCACATTAGTAGACACTCTAGAGTCTACTAGACAATTATGAAGATTTTTACCAAATATCCTCAATGTGAGTAAGAATGGTGAGGACTCTATTTTTCCTTTATAAAAGGCTAATTGCACATACACCATAGGAATAATGTTTTTATCTTTTTCCTTAATGAAATTATCTTGTACATGAGATTCTCTAAATTTGCTTTCTTTTGACAGAAATTCTAAAGTTTTCAAGAAAGCTTTCCTAATTATAGGTGTTTTGAGCAACTCTGATAAAGAAAGGCTAATTTTTACCTTTTTTATTTCTTCCGCTAAATAATTTATTCAAATTTTTTTTATGAATGAAATCTATTTTTTCATTTTGTGAAATGTTTGATGAATTGTATTGAGAGGTCACATTGGGTAACCCTAGAGTATTGGTTGATTTATCATCTGGTGGAGTGTTAAATTTTTTGGGAAAAATTAACGTGGTCAACAACCCATTGAATTTATTTCCACCATTCTTGTTACTTAGGTTATACCTATGTCCCTTCTGATATTATTGAAAAGCATAAATTTTGTCAACTTCGTCCTGAGGTTTGTTTTCATCTTGATAAGGAAATGTATAAGTTTCTAAATCCATGGATGAATTGTCTCCTTAATATTCATGAGTATGAATCATAACAATAGTAGGTGACTCAACATATTTGTAACTTTTAAGGACCAAAGAAGAATCATATCCTATTAGCAGTAGTTCATTTCCCTTAAGAGGTTGAGAGTCACACTATTCATTTTAGTGTGTAGCAACTAGGAAAATATCTGAAGTGGTTTTAAATTGTGGACAGTCCACTTCAGAATGAACATTTGTGTTATGGATTCTACACCAGTTATTCATTGCAAGGTCAACTAAATTCACCTTTGACGTGAATCTGTCTTCAAAGGGATTAATGTTATCTAAAGGTGTGGATATTCCTCTGTTACTCGATGGTGTGTTCCAAGGTCTAGGTGGTTTGAGAGCAATTTACACCCGATTTGAAAATTCATATTGTTATATTGAGAATAAAAGTTTTGATTTCTTAATTGTGTAACCTTTGTGGTTAACCTTTTGAGTTGAGTTGTGATTTCTCTAATTTCTTCCTTATCATTTGGAATTTTAACATTTTGACTCTCTTGAGTCTATGAGAAGAAGGAATTTATGTTAGGATGCAACTCTGTGATAGTTGGACTAGGGTGAAGGACTAAAGCTTGATTATTTCTTGGTTGAAAGAAAGCATTCTGAGGAAATTTCCTATTTTGGACCACTAAAGGAAAATAATTAGGAGTCATTGGATGATTTAAAGGGACTCCATTCACACTCGAGATAGGATAATTGTTCAATCCATTTCCACCATTTGCAGATGATCCACTTTTGAGGTGTCTCATTTCTAAATTTATACTTACGACTTCAACATAGGCTTTTGGAAAAGTAGTGGGAGGATTTTCCATTCTTTTCACAAACATAGCAGTTAAAGGATCTACTATTGTATGATATATTGAAATGGTAGAAAAATTATCCACTATATAAGGTCCTTGTAACCTAGAATAATCCTTTTGTAACCTATCATTAAAAGCAATTATAGGTTCACCATCAAACATTTTGATTTGAGAAAATTGATGATATAACAAGACAGGATCAACCGGTGTTCTAAATCTAGCTAAAAATTGAATTTCCTTATCTTGCCATGATCTAACTGAGTTATGAGGTAGGTTGATATACCACTGGTAAACTTCATTACTTAGGATATATAGAAACAACGTACACACAATTTCTTCTTGTTCAATCCTTTCTCTAAAACATGTATCCTTAAAGATACTAATATGTTCTTCGCATCTTTTTGAAGATAATACTTAGGAAAACTTGTTAACATTTTTTGGGAGATCATTATATACAAAAAATTTGATCTAGGACTCTATATTAAAGAAATCCATTGCTATGGGAGGTAGTGGTGGTATAAAAATAGTCAAATTTTTTCAAAATTTCCCTTACACTTCCATACTTTTGAGGTCTAGATGAAGTTTGACCACTAAGCTTGACTAAAGTCACATGGGGATCACTAGACCATGATCTAGTGACTACAAAAATCCAGTTTCAAACCTAAAGAAACCAAAAGAACAATGAAGAGTCCCTCCTTCTAACACTAGTTCCTATTGATCACAATGTTAGTCGTAACAACAGTGTCTATAAAATCCTCACAAGAAAACTACGAAGAACCTATCTTTGCTTGAAAGATTGAACCAAGACAACCTAAGAAGAGAAATTCCAAGGAAGAGGTTGACTTAGCCTAATCCCAAGGGTCTAGTAGTCAATTCTTGACCATACTAGGTTTTCTTCAAGGTATGATGTGATATTGTTGTTAATATTGAGGGGCATATGGTTAGATTTAGTTCTTAAAGAAATTATAGGCATCAAATGCAAGATTTTCAATCCAATCATTAAACAATTTAATGAAATCAATAGATTTTCAATAATATTTTATGAACATCAAATAACTTTGCTATCACTAAAGTAGATTTAACATTAAGCATTCAACAATTTCATGGAAACAAAATATTTGCAATAATATTTCCATTCATTCATCTAATTTTTGGAACATTTTCTTAATTTAACATCTAATCTAAAATAAAACATAAAAAATACTAGAAAAGTAAAATTTCTCTTGCGTATTCTCCTCACATGCCACAAGATTTAATCAAATCAAAGAAAATTGATCTATACTTCACTAGATTTCTTCACAACTAGGCATAGAACAATGTAATATTTTAAAGAGAGGGGGTTTAGTTTGGAAACCAAGTAGGATTTGTGTGCACCCTTAAACAGTGCAACATATAGTCTTGTTTGGCTGAATGAACAAACCAACTACAAAAGATACATGAGATATGTAGCTTTCAAATTGGGTTCGGTATGATTAGTTTCTATGTGCATATGAGTTTTTAATTCATAATGATTCAGAAAAAAGGAATAAAGAACAAAACTTAAATAAGATTTGGATCTTCTGACATCCAAAAATTATGAATTTAAAATAAAAGTAAAGTAATAAATGGCCTTTTATAGTAACAAGGCCCCAAGAGTTTCAAACTTAAAATATATCAAGATAATCAAAAATAGTAAATAAAAAGATAGCACATGGAAAATGTCAATTGTCATTAGAATCTTCTAGACAAAATCAAAGCTTTGACTTCTTCATCAGCAAAAATCTTCAACTTCAAGCTCTGGTACACAATACTATGCAAAAAACAAGGATATTGGTATTCCTTAGAATACAAGATGGGAAAATTTTATTGGGATGGGGAATAACCTACAAAATTAACATCAATATATCTTTGTAATACTTTCAGTGATTCATTGCATCATCTTGAGTTTGGTTTCTCATAATCCTTCTCCACCTTTCTTCAACTAATACCCTCAAAAAGTAGTTAATATATAATGCATACGTTCTTTTTAAATCCCTTGGATTGAATTCCAACTGTACTTGAGCTTGATATATTCTTCTGATATCTAGAGGATGTTTGCATTCCTCTACATTTTCTCTGTAAATCATACTTAACCATAGTATTTCTGCAATGTATGAACTCATCAATGACTTCCTAGTTTAATGACTGAACAGGGTCTTTGTTTATTTTTCAATCCATTCCTTAAAAGGTTTTACTTCTTTACCCTCCTATCCTAGTGTCCGGGAATCACAATCCTGCCATGCTAGTATTTCAATGAAATCTTGATCTTTATCAATCAATTTGTTGCACTTCTCGGTGAATTTTTCAAATCCTTCTACACATTTTACCAAAGTGTCACCTTCCCAACTTAATTGTTTCTTCCATTTTTCACATATCGGAACTTTTTTTTCCAAGATTATCTTTTCTCTTATCAATTATTGGACATCTGTTTAAATGAGATCTTCTATGTTCCGCCTCTCAACATTAACCTATTCCTAGTGAAATCTGCATTCTCCTTCCAATCTTTTGGACTTTTCAAACCAATGGTATGTCTCCTTGTACTTCCCCATTGCATCTATGATGATTTCTTCTCCTCGCCTTACCCAATACTTGATCCATTCTTCAAATACATTCATTTTTTTGTGAAGTGTTGTGATAGAATCCACCTACTCCTATGACATGAGTACTGGATTATGAGGCAATTCAGTTTGTGTCAGACCAAATTAGGTTAATGATTTTATAAAATTATCTAGGTTGGAAATCCATTCTTTCAAATCTCTTTTCTTTTGTTTACTTTTTTGTACCTTGGAAATAGTTGTATCCAAATTAATCTTCATTTTTGCTAATTCTTGCCTCTAGGATGAGTGTTCAACATTGATACTTGTTATACTATACTCCTTAGGTGTATTTCAGGTCATTTCTTATCTACTATCAAAGTGGCTATATAGAGTGTTTTTCCTCCTTCTGCATTCTTCTACATGACATGTTTCATTTTATCTCTTCTCCTAGGCTTAGGAGTCTATACTTCCTGCATTAAACTTTTGATATCTAGAGGTACAAATTCCACTTCCAATGGGGAAGCTAATTCTCTGATTAACCAATTAGGTGTATCATCATTATTCTCTACCTCTATTAAATTTCTCTATTCTTGGTTTTTAATATGCTTAGGAAATTCTTCTCTTACATTTTCAACTTTATCTGTCATATCCTCTGAAACTGGAACATCTTCAACTTTCTCTGGTATGGATTCTAGATTTTTGGGATTCAACACTATCTCTTTAGTTCCAAGACTTGTATTTTCCTATCCAACCAAGTGTTCAGTATCGGTTCCTAGGACTTCAACTTATTCGTATACTATCACATTAGGATTCTCTTCATCTCTAACCCTATCACCTGAGGTTTGTGAAGGTTCTTTATTTGCAATATTAACCTATTCTTCTTTTTCCTTTTCAAAAACCTGTGGTTGTTCAACATTATTTTGATCATTCCCTAGCAGGGGCTATGAATCAAAGGTATCTTCAATAACAATATTATTAGTAGGAATACATGTCCCACATTCTCCCCTATTTCCATTTAAAGAACTTTAGGGTTCCATGCCTTTGAGGTGAGTGTTCATCTTATGAATTCTTCTTCTTTGACATTCATAGGAATTGACCCTGTATCTGGAATCACTTCGATCACTAACTGTACCATGAGATTATCTTTAAATTTATTTTATTTTAATCATTCCCACATGGCACCCAATTTACCATTTTCTCCTTGATTTGAGCTTCATCTAGCTCAGAACTTTCATCTAAAACCACAAAAGTTTTTTTCATTGTCTATTTTATTCTAAAACTATATTGACTAAAGGGGGAGAAGTAAATAATGCTACAGATATCTGAGATGTAGACCTTGTCTGTGTACCAGTATTCTCTATCATTTTTCCTCTTCATCAGTCATAGGCCAAGTCTTTGGTTTTGCTATGGAAGAAGATGCTACTTTTGATTTAATATTTTCTTGAATCTTACCCGTTTCAACCTCTTTATGTTGACCAACTGGTTTTAATGAAACTCCTTGGCCCAAAGACTTAGGGGTTCTTTCCTCAATATGTACAACAACAATTTCTTTACCAACTTTTCTCTTTTTCTTAGTAGGCTCCTCATGCTCAGGCTCATTTTATTCTCTTTGTTTCTTTCTTGTATCTAGTGAGTATGTGGGCCTTATTCTAGCTTTTCTCAAATATTTACAAAAATCATTTATCCAATGTTGAGTCTGCAATAAAACTGGTTCATAAAATTACTTAATAGATGTTATTTCTCTGCTTTCATAATCTAGATCTGGGATAGGTTCATCATAGACCCTATTTTCCTTATAATCCAGATTTAATACTTTACAATCATATTCCTCCAATTGATCTAGAATTCCATGAATCTTAAGAATCCACATAGATTGTAATGACAAGCTTTCATATTTTTTTTTCCTTACTTTATGCTCATCATCACAATTCAGCCAATAATCTTCTAAATGATGAACATGAGCATGTTTACTAGCTATCCACTTGGAAACATTCCCTTTTGGATCATAATTATTTCTTCAAAGTGGAAATTACTCCAAATTGTACATCTTTAACTCCTCTTCACATAAATCTGTTGCTTTTAACTACATTGTATTTGTATTTTCCCATTATAATAGAAAATTTGAGAGAAATTTTCTTATGAGCCACACTGTAAAGAGCTTGAGATGGCTTCAGCTATCTTACCAATTCCAATAATACTATTTTATTTGTAGGTTACTTGGGCAACATGAAGGGACATCCTTCATGTACCCTTCCACCTTGATGGAGTTGAAAGTGGGAAACTTAATGTACCAACCTCCAACCTATTTAATATTTCTTTATGCTTCCAAAGACAATCTTTTAGCTTTGTGGCCTTTGATTATTCTGACTAGCTTCATGGAAAACACATTATTGACTTTCTGAAAATGCTCCCTATATTCATAAATAGTAATCTGGGGTAAATGAGCATATATCAAACTATTTCCTACTTCTTTGCCTAGAGTACTGACTCTATTCAACCCTTTCTTATTTTCCCTTAAGGCGTAGGAATATATAACATATGAGGACATAGAAAAACATCTTGATTTTGGAAATTCCTTTATCTGATCATGTAATCTATCGCTAATAAAACCTCCCCAATGCATTTGCATAGGGATTTCCATTAATTTGGCTATGATTACAAAAATCCATGACTTGAATTTACCGATGTCTCATAGTCCAACTATGTTGCTTAGCATAGTTATAATATCTTGAACATTTGGTTTGAACATAGACCTTAGCATTGGATTTGTTTATTTTTTAATTTCCTCCTGACACCATTGGGTACTCATAATTTTTCTATTCTATTCTTCGATACTCAGGTAGGTTTTAGCTTTCATCTTTATATCTATAGGGTACATCTAGTAAATGTGGGAATCCCAAATGTATATATAATTCCTTTCTCAGAGAGACCTGCATAAATTCTTTCCTATTTCTCAATGAATATTTTTTTTGGGTTATAGCAATTTAAACATTCCATAACCAGTTCAGGGGCATCTATTGCTGGTGGAAACCCTCTTGCTAAATATAACCCACTTGCTATAGCATTCTTTGTACATTCAGAGGAATTTTCTTGTCATGCTCGTACAAGGAATTTGACATCAAAGAACCATATTGTATGAGTATCATTAGCTATCCCACCAATCAATACAACTTGTGAAGTAAAATATTTGAATTCATTCTCTAGTCTTGCTTCAAAAGTACTCATTTTTGCTAGTGTGTTCTACATTTTTAAATATGTTCCTTATGTGTGAGTTAGGGTTAAATTTAACCAGTTATCTTGAACAATTCATAGAAACTTTTAAATTCACCATTTGGTTAAATTTACATCAAAATAATAAAAATTTCAATTATTAAGAGAAATACCATTAGCTTGAGACTTTCATGCATAAAATGATTTATAAAATTTCTATTATTTGAGACAAATCTAGTTTTGCTGATGATGAAAATATTTTTAGAATGAAACTTTGAAACCCTTGGTAGATGTGTTCTTGGTTTCTCAAAATTTACCTTTCCTTGCGTGCCACAATATTAGTCTCATTCATTCAATGTCATTTGCAAATTTGTTGTATGACGCGAGGTAGAGTGTTATACAAGCAACTACATGCTCAAGGTGGTGCCAAGTACATGTTTGTAGTTCACCACCTTCATTGATTACTTGTTACAATGCATTAATTTATCGAATAAAGGTGTAATCATGGAAGATTAGGGTTAAAATTTTGAACACCTTAGTTTTTGTGTAGGACCACCACTAGAGGAAAAGATGACAAAAAAATATTATGTGGCACTCTTGTATCACTTTGATTTTATGAGGCAAAGTAATTTTGGATATGTGATCATTGACGATCACCAAGATTGACAACCTCTAGTACCAAACCTTGGAAAGATTACAGGGAATCGAGACACTTACCTCCAAGCTTATCAAAAAAATCAGGAGTAGAAAGAGGAACTGAGAACCGGGTTCAAGCAAGATCAAAAGTGATTTGAACATTTTGTAATAGAACCTCTGGTTTCTAACATCTAGCTAAAGAAAAATAAAAGCGACCATTGAACTAACTTATGAAGAAAAGAATGTGACCATCGAGATTGACAACCCTCGAGTGATGACTTACCAGGCAGGAACTAGGACCCATCAAAGATACATCTTTGACACAACCGTAGAAACTATGAGACTTCGTGTTTGGTAAATTCATAAAAATCTATAAAAATACCTAGACACCAAATCCAGGAACGAACAAGGACTTAAGAAAAGACCAAGTAGATTGAAATGAAACTTGCAATTTTACCAACCCCCCAAAAGAAAATAGCACACCAAAGCAAGCGAAAGCGAGAGGAAAGAAAAGAGGTGGAAAAGAAAAAAGGGGTCCACATTTTACCAAGTAGAAAAATGGGGTGTGTTGTGAGACCACACAACGCACTCCACATACGACCTCGATATAATATCCTCCTCCCTCAGATCATCAATCAACCACTACCAATGCTCTATGCTCCTTACCTCATGGTAGTGGAGCATCCATCTATGCTCCTGACCCCACTAACAAGCTATTGGGTGAGTGTCATCTATGGATCCCACCACAAGAATGTATGGTCATGTAACTCTAATGTGCTCCTAGGCCCATACGTATAGAAATGTGACATGGGTCATGCTTAGTGCCCACCAACAACAAACCACATGCATATCTCAGTACAACTGAGCAAGCACACACAATACCCATGCAAAGAGTCCATCTCTCGTCTCCACAATGTGGCGCATAACCTCAATCATCTTAAGGCTGAAGAACCTCCCACTCCCATCGGGGAGGAAGATCCTGCTAATCAATCCACAAAGGTATAAAGGTAGTGGTGCTATAACAACTCCCAGGAAGGAATCAATATCAAGATCATTCCCTTGAATGACAAGGTCTATAGCTCCAAACACTACCTATAAGCTTCTCTCCACTAGCATGCTCGAAACTGTGCTCACCACATGTCCCTTGATGGATAATATGACTATCTTCTAAACATCCTATAGAGTCAGAGTCATCTCCCCTATACGGAAATGGAAAGTGGAAGTATATGACCTTCACTACTCCATTAGTGTTGTAAAAAGAGGTCTATGGTCTTGAATGTTGGGATACCCCAACATATGCAATAGCCCTACCTAATCCAACATTGCATGGTCCTCAAGTGTCATGGCCTCCTGAGTCACCTCCAATATGACCAAGTTTCTCTCCTGCATCCTCAAAGTCTCAAAGCTCTGCATCCATGTCAACCATTTTTTCATTCCTTTCTAATCTTTTCTTTTTCACCCCTAACTTGGTTTGGTGAGTTTTCCTTTGTGTAAGGTAGATTCATCTCTTTTACCCTTTTTTCTATGTTTACCTATTCGTCTTATGCATTGTCCCTTGTGTTTTCATTTCCATGGGTTTTCCTATTCTACAAGTGCATCTGCCTCTTCCCTATCTAGGTGCATATTCACCCTTTCCATCCCCAAAGGTGAACTCGCATTTGCTGATTTCCCCATTGGCAAGTACACACTAGAACCTGTGTCCCTTTTACCTAGAATGGAAAATTTGCATTCTCCTTTCTTCCCCATGGAAAGATTTGCATCTGCCCATTATTCTTTTGGGAAATCCCATGTTAGGCCTTTCTTGTGAAGGGTGAATGCGCATTCATGTGTCTGAGGTGGAATCTCCCCTATCTTGTGGCATACCTTCCCCTTTCCAGTTTGGATGATTATGTGATTTCCTATTCCCTGACCCATTCACCCCTGTGTGTGTAGGTTCACCCTTCTTAGAGAGAGGTGATTGCATAATTTCCCCTCTCTCAGCCTATCTATCCCTGTGGAAATGCACCCACCTCTTCCCTTGCCTCTTCGCTAGACAAGAGAATATGTTATGTTGGAAGGGTGAATCCACCCTTCTGTGGCAATTCCATTCAACCTAACTACCTAACCCGAATTTAAAAACACACATAAAAATTGAAACCAAATTACACATCTAGGTCTTGAAGCCTACCTGGCATTGTATGATCTCACAACACACCCCAAGACTGTAAGACTTGGGGACCCCAAGTGAAAACTAACACTTATGGTTGGTGCTGGCTAGTCGAAAAGATCACTAAAAATGAAGAGCAAAGAGAAATATTTTCTTAAAAGAGTACTTCGTAATTCAAGTGTTCTAAGTACCAGGTATTGGGAACTAAGAATATTAGAAAAGAAAAAGGTAATGTAAGTGTTGAATAAAGTGTTTTGGTCCAATATTTGAGGTTCGGTAAAGATGGAAGTTCCAGTAAAAATGAAGTCCGGGAAAATCTTGGTTAAAGTTGAATACCAGGTACTGGGTACCGGGTAATGATGCAAAACAAAGTTTTAAAATCTTAAGGTTATCTAAGAAGTTGGCTAATCTGGTAACCTGATATATAAAAGGATAACTATGCAGGAATTTGTGATGTTCTAGAAAGCATGTTATTTATGAGAAATTTATATGATAATGATTTAATGATGGTTTTATTTACATGATATTTTTATAGATAGAATTTGTGATTGCGGGAGAAGCAGATTGCAATGCAAAGTTTGGGTATGGATGATCATAAAAATTTGAATCATGGGTAGAATAATATCCAGATTGGGTCACATATTCTAGGATGCTATATGTAGAGCAGTTTGAGTCCACTAGACTACTAGGGATCCCAGTATTTCACATATGGCGACAGGAAGCGACAACCTCTAAGGAAGCTCATTCCTGAGAGTAGAAAGCCCTAGGCAGAGCAAAAGTGTAGGAACAAGATGATGAATTAATTGTTCTGAATATATGGGAAAGTTCCTACACACTATCCTGGTTTAAGCTATTTTCCTAGCGATAATGAAAAGATGAAAAACCTGAAGGACTTCAACACACAAATGGAGGTTGACCTTTGCTGACTTCATTTACAATTCTCTTACCAGTCACCATTTTCCACATGCCTTGATGTGATTCATCCATTGGATTTCCTCTCATGTATTTGTCTTATCATACCTGTCTCTTACTTCTATAAAAGGCCAGGGGATACTTCTTTTTAAGTTAAGTTCAGAATTTGTGGATGTCAGAAAAGCCAAAATTTCTCTAAGTTTTGTTCTTTTTTCCTATTTTATGAATCATTCCAGACTAAAGACTTGTATGCACATAGAACTTAATCAATATCAAATCCAATTTGATAGCTACCTATCTCATGTATTTTTGTAGTTGAATTTGTTAATTTAGCCAAACAAGACTGTATGATGTGTCGTTTAAGGGTACATATAGAACCTACTCGGTGTCCAAACTAAAACCCCCTTCTTTAAAAGCTCGCACCATTTTGTACCTAGATTTGAAGCAATCTGGTGAAGTATAGAGTAGTTTTATTTGATTTTATTAACTCTTGGGGCATGTGTGGAGAATAACCAGGAGAAATTTTATTTTTCAATTTTTTTCATACTTTATTTTAGATTAGATGTTTAAATTATTGAAAATGTTTCAAAAAATAGATGAATGAATGGAAACTTATTGAAAGTCTTTTGTTTCTTGTGAAATTTTTGAATGCTTAAAGTTAAATCTACTTAAGTGATAGAAAAATTGTTTGATTTTCATGAAATATTATTGCAAATCTTTTGATTTTATGAGATTATTTTATCATTGAATTGTAAATTCCATATCTGACGCTTATGATTCTTAATGAAACTAGAGATGTTATTAATTAAATTGAAGATAAACATATTCCCTTGAGATTAACAACAATATCACATCATACCCTAGATTGAACCTAGTATGGTCAAGACCTGACTACCAGAGCCTTGGGATTAAGCTAAGTCAACCTTTTCCTATAACATAGATACCTTAGGTTGCCATAGTTTAGTCTTTCAAGTAAAGATAGGCTCTTCGTGGTTTTCCTGTGAGGATTTTATCTGCACTATTTTTGCGAGTGACATCATCGTCAGAAGGAACTAGCACTAGAAGGAGGTCATTTTCTTCTGTATTTCCTTTATCTCTGTGTTTTTTTAGGAATTTGTATTGGTTCCAGGTTTAAAAGAGATCTTGTAAGGAAAAAGTCTAGTGCAAGCCAATATTTTGAAAATGGAAGTTGAAAAACTTTGGAAAATTCTTAACCAAAGATTACATCCTCTGAGTTTATTCACCTTTGGTAGAGTCATCGAGTGTAGAATTCACGACACAATGGATCATGGTGAGATTGATTGTGAATTTTTTTTAACTAGGGTAAGTTTGGCTATGTGTAAGGTGATTCCGTTAATGGAAAAAGTTTTAACTGCTAGAAGAAAGGGATTGTTAACAAGAAATATGTTGAATCATGAAAAAGAGTATAACCCTAGGAATTGAAAATGTTAAAAAATTAACTGATATATCTAAACGGTTTGATAACTACAATTGTTATAAAGAAAATCTTAAATATTTGCAAGAAGATAGGTGAGAATGTTGAGATTCAGAAACATTGGATCAAATACAAGGAAATGATATCAATGAGTCATCATTCTCTTTATACGTGGAAAACGTAAGTGAAGAGAAGGGGTGGTAAAATCGAGCGCGAGATGCATTTTTTTGTTCCAAATTGAAATTTTACTTCAGGTAGAAGAGGAAATTTTCCTGATTTTATACAAGATATAGAGTATCAAGCTTTTACTTTTTCTCTCTCTGATAACAATATAAATTGTGATATTGCTTGGTCTAACAAAGTTCAGAGTGAACACAAAACCAAAGACATCAAAAATTTTGGAGGAGAAGAAAATCAAGAAATGGACACATCCATTCATGGAATTGAATAGAGTAAAGAGATAGACCATGAACTAGGGTTCAAAGAAGGTAGATTATTGTCATGTCAGAAAAAGTGTGTGAAATCAACCTTTAATGAGGTCATTTTCATACATATGAGCCAAGTAATTGGTAAGTACACCTTTGAGTTTACATTTATTACACACAAAAATTTAAAAGAATTCACTGTTACAGTAGGACATTTAAAGTTTATTCCTGTGAATTTAAGGATAAATTGTTGAATAGTCTGGATAACCGAGAGGGGGGGTGAATTAGTTATTATAAAAAAAAAATCTTGACTTTAATTAATCTGAAGCAAACTTAAATCAATCAGATAATAATCTAATATATATGAACATGAAAGAAAAAAACAACACCATGCACAATGAACACCAGAATTTACATGGAAACTCGAGAAGGGAAAAACCACGGAGAATGCTAATTCTCAATTATAGAACACTAATTAAGGTGACATTGGTTAAGGTTGTTTTTATAAGGGCTCACTACCAAAATGCTCACTATAGGTAAGGCTCACTACCGGTGGGCTCACTGCTTGACTATTACACCCAAAGATAAAAGGCTCACTACCAAAAGAGAAAGTCTCATTGCCAACAAAAAACAACTCACTACCAAAAGAATGATGAAAGGGAATCCACCGTTGAAATAACTATCACCAATAATGACACTGGATAGAATCTCACTATTTGCTGCCTCCAATCATATATTTTTGTGCACTCCATGTATGCCTGTATTTTTAGATTTGTATTCATTATGCTTGCTTTCATTGAACAAAATCAACTCTTACTTACACCATTCCATGTTTTTTATAAAATCCTAAGTCAGCCAAGCACAATTCCATTCTATGCTTCCATAAACTCCTAAGTCGGCCAAACACAATTTGAATTAAGTCACCACAAAAAAATTCCTACAATGGAACGAAATGAAGTGTGGACCATATAGAACCTCCTTTCTCAAATCAACACACTACATTTTTACCATGATATCTTGAACTGATGAATAGGATATACATGTTACAATGTAAACAATGTGCTAGAACACATTAACTAACTGCCAAATCAGTCAAGACCCATAAGAGTGTATCTCATTATGTTGCAAAAATAATAGGACTAGGACAAACATGACCAAGGATAGATCATTACAACACAACATCCAAAACCATACCAATCTTGATCATGAAAGCATTAAAACTGAACCTTTGTTAATCAACCAAGATATGTTGACATTAATGACAACCATTAATGAAAACAATTAACATCATCACATCTCAACACATTCCAACAATATCCCCCTTTTTCATTGATGGCAACATTCATCAATAACAAACCAAACAACACAAATTTTTTACTTCTTTTCTTCTCCCCCTTTGACATCAAAGACACAGGGTAAAACTCCCCTTGAAAAACTTACTCTACTCCCATTATGATGAAGCCACCAAGAATTGATCTAAGTAAGAGTGAGAATATAATACCTTGGACCAATGCACACTCAAGTGCAAATTATTGTAGACTAGGAGGGGGAAAAACCCCTAACTTCTACTAGAGATACTCAAAAGTATCTTTGCTCAATGATTTTGTGAAAATATCTACAATCTTCTCTTTTGTAGGTACATATTCAAGTTTAACCTCATTTTCCAATACCTTCTCTCTCAATAAATGATATCTAATGGATATATGCTTCATTCTGGAGTGTTTTACTATATTCTTGGAAATGTTTATTGCACTGGTATTATCACATATATTTGAGATTAGTTCATCAAATTATATGCCAATGTCCTTTAGTGTTTGTTTCATCCATAGTATCTGAGTGCAACATGAGGATGTTGTAGTGTATTCAACTTCAACAATAGATAAAGATATAAAATATTGTTTCTTACTTGACCAAGCAACCAACCGAGAACCAAGGAAATAAGCTCCACCACTTGTGCTCTTCCTTTTATCAACACATCCAGCCAAATCAACATCAGTATAAGTTGTCAAAGTGAAATCCGAGTCCGTTGGATACCATAACCTAAAATATTTTGTACCCTTCAAATATCTAAAGATTTTTTTATTGCAACATGTGATTCCTTTGGTTCTTGCTGAAATCTAGTCGCTAAACAAATAGCATACATAATGTCTAGTCTAGTAGTAGAAAAATATAACAATCCTCCAATCATTGATCTATACATGCTTGCATCAACTTTAGGTGAATCATCTTCTTTTTTCAACTTACATCCAATAATAATAGGTGTACAAACCGGTTTGGAATTCTCCAATCCAAACTTCTTCAATAATTCTTTGCTATACTTGGATTGAGAAATGAAAATTCCTTTGTTGTTTTGATTTACTTGTAATCCAAGGAAGAACTTTAACTCACCCATCATAGAAATTTTGAATTCCTTCTACATTTCATTTGCAAATTTTTGGCACATATCATCATTTCCTCCAAAAACTATGTTATCAACATAAACCAAAAAAATCAACATTTGATCTAAGTGAATTTTGTAGTATAAAGTACTATCAATAGATCCCTTTTGAAATCCCTGTCCAATCAAGTACTTTTCTAATTTTCCATACCAAGCTCTAGGTGCTTGCTTCAATCTATATAAAGATTTCTTCAACTTGAAAACAACATCTAGGTTACTTCTAGACTTAAATCCATCT
>VDFB02370803.1:0-14004 GCA_007258455.2 Sequoia sempervirens
CTCTTTTGAAATTTAGACTGTGTTGTAGTTTGGGGTGCAAGCGCCCAAACTCAAATTTGAATGTTGTTTTGGCTCCAAACTAATGAAAAGCTCTATTTATGCGCGGGTTTTCTAAAATTTTGGGTAACTTTTGGGGGACAAGCTCGCATATTGCGAAAGGGTTATTTTGTAGCTTTCTGTAGCTTGCATGTGTTGTAGAACTTGGAGATTTGAGATCCTCTACATGTAACAAGCTCCATTTTCTGAATAATAAATTATTCTCTTGTTTGTTGGTTATTTTTACGTGTCTCGGGTTGTGCCCTCATCAATGGTATTAGAGCTAGAAGATCTTGAGTGTGTAAGAGACCACTGAAGAGAGGCAGTTGCACTAGGATTGAGCTTGTGGGTATTGGAGGAAATGTATGTAAGAGGAGCCCATCATGATAGAGGAAGAGGAAGAGGAGATAAATTTGTTAGAAATGATAATTTTAGAGCCTTGAGAAGGAAGGTTGAAACTTTTTAAAATGAGACAAGGAGAGTATTTGCAAGAAATAGAAACCCAAGAAGTGAAGATGACGATGAAAGTATAGAGAATGTAAGTTTAGATACTAAGCAAAGAGAAGAAATTGTAGTAGTTGCAAATACCCCACTGCTGAAAGCTTTAAAAAAAATGAGAAAGAGACTAAAAATGGATATATCTACCTTTAATGGAAGCCTAAACCCAGAAGAATTAATAGATTGGTTGAATGAGATGGAGGAGTATTTCAAATTTGAAGAGATAGAGGATCCATACAAAGTAAGATATGCAAAAACAAGGTTGAAAGGACATGCCTCCATATGGTGGAGAGAGATTCAATTAGAAAGGGGAAGAAGAGGAAAATAAGAGATTAACAGGTGGGATAAAATGGTGGAGAAACTTAAAAGACAATTTATTCTTGTGGATTATGAATTGGACTTGCTCAAGAAAATGCAAGGTTTGAGACAGGGCAGCAAGGGTGTGAAAGAATATACAGAAGAATTCCATAGAATTCTTATTAGAACTAGACATTCAGAGGTGACCAAAGAGAAGGTTGCAAGATACATAAATGGGTTGAAGTCAAGTATTCAAGAAGAGATGACACTGGTTAGAGTTGTGACAATGGAAGACGCTCATTAAATAGCATTGAAGATAGAAGAAAGGATGAACACGAGGTTTGAGAATAAACAAAAGGGAAAGGATAGGGCTTATGTGTAGAAAAAAGAGGATGAACAACAAATTAGAGACATTAAGGGTAGCAAGGATGAAATATTTGAAAACTCAAGCAAGCCCCATGATCAAAATTTTAGAAGAAGAGAAATATCAGGTAGAGGATTTGAAAGAGAAAATTTTAAAATAACATGTTTCAAGTGTGGAGAAGAGGGGCACAAATCATATGAGTGTCCTCATGAAGAGGACAAACCAAGAATAAGAACTGTAAATTAGAATAGAGCAGCAAATATAAATGGAGAAGATGCACATTCAACCCATTCCAAAGAAGTGAAAGATGGTGAAGCCTTGATGATGAGGAGAGTTTTGATGAATGAAAACAATGAACCCATTCAAAGGAGGAAATTGTTTCATACAAGATGCAAATGCAAAGGTAAAGTTTGTAAATTCATTATTGATAATGGTAGTATTGATAATATTGTTTCTACAGAGATGGCCGATAAGTTGCAATTGGAGAGAAAGAGGCACCCGCATCCGCGCAGGATCTCATGGTTGTAGGATGATCACAAAGTGTTGGTAAATGAACAATGTGTGGTGAGATTTAAGATTGGAAGTTATTATGATGAAATATTGTGTGATGTTATGAACATGGATGTTTGTCATTTGTTGTTGGGTAGACCGTGGTAGTTTGATAGGAAAGTAATGCATGATGGATGTGTGGACACTTATAGTTTGAGGAAGGATGGAGTTCACCATAAGTTGATTCCATTGGATGAGAGAGGAGGCAAGGTATGCAACAATGTTGGAATTATTTTGGTTAATGATTTGAAATAGTTAGAGAAAAGGGATGAAAGTGAGGAGGATGATTTGTTAATGCGATTGGAAGCAATTGAAAGAGAGTGGAATGGGAAAATTTTAGCTAATGCAAAGGTTGCAGCCAAAGGTAGTGAGGTAATTTCTGATTTTTATACTTCTTATGATGAGAATAAAGATGTAGTTGCAGCAATAAATGTGTTGGAGATAGGTGAAAGTGATGAGCAAGATGTAAATTTGAAGTTGGGGATTGTTGATGATTACTTGTTTGAGAATGATGAAGGTGAAGATTTCCTGATAAAACTTGATTACTTGTTGCAAAAGGTGGATGATGAGTCACAAGATTATCATTATAACATTGTTTTGGGTGTAGAAAATCAGTTCGCAGCAGCAGAGTGTCTTTCTAAAGACACCAATAGAGTGGAAAGTTGCATTGAAGACAAAGAAAAATAAGGATTAGAAGAAGGTATAGCAGCAAGAAAGGTAATACATGACACATGTTGTGTTGAAGAAGAAGGTATGAATATCATTTATGTGATTCATTTTGATAAAGCACATTGGTGGGAGGTAGATTTTGATAATTTGTGTTTAATGGGGATGAGAAAAGGAGGAAAGGTGAATGTGATACTAATGCGAAGGTGCAAGTTGAGATGAATACAAAATTTCTAGTGAACAAGGAGAAAAGGTGGATCCAAGATAGACACATAGTATAAAAATATTTATTAGTTTCACTCATGAAACATTTCTTTTCTATTGTGAGTATCTGATGTGGGAGTATCCACGGTCAAGTGGTAATTCTGTTCAATTCAATTTTGTTTAATTTTTTAGTGGAAATTTTGGAGTGATGGTAATTCACATTTTTAGCTTGTGATTTTCATTTCCTTGATAATTTGAGTGTCAATGCATTTGGTGAGTTTGAATTTGCATTTGAGTTCAAAATAAATATTGCACCTGAATAAGGGAAGATGGAGAAAAAAGTGTTTTAAATGCTACATTCATGAAAAAGTTGTGGGGAGGTGTTGGGATTTGCATAATATTCACTTTCTTTCATAATTCCAAGATCCCTAAAAAATAGGGAAGTGGAGGTGGGCGCCCAAGATGGTAAGGTTGAAGTTTTCCTTTAAAACTGAAAGTGGGAAAAGCAATATAGAGTCCACTTTCATAGTGGGTCTTGCCTTAATACCCTTTTGGCTTATTTTAGCATGATATTTATGATTTATTTCTGCATTTTTGAATTTCATGAGCTGGGCGTACCAAGGTTGAAATGAACATGAAATGCCAAGTTATGAGGGAAAATGAAATTTCATTTTATTTCATTATTGAAGTCATACAAAAGGTAAAAAGTTTCATTATTGTTTAGTTTTTTCCAAAGGATTTTTGGAGGGGAAACTCAAAAATGGTGTGGCTTTTCTCCAAGAAGGGTTTTGGAGTTTGTTTTTGCAGGTTGAAGGCATGAATGTGAAGCTACAACAATGTCCTTTCATAGGGAGTTGTTGATTGGAGGTTTGCAAGGTGTAGTTTCAAGTTTTGAGGAAGGAGAAGGGTTTCCAAGTTGCATGATCAGATTTATTTGTTGTAGTTGATGATATTTTTCTGTTATTTGTGATTTTAAGTGGGCTATGTTGCAGCCCTTGAGTCCCTTGAGGATTGATGAAAACATTGAACAATATTTTGTAGTTTCTAATGCATTGTTTCATGTGTAAGTGTAGGAGAAGGGTTTCAAGGTTGTGTGATCAGATTAGTTTGGTTTTGTTGAGGATATTTTGCTATTATTTGTGAGATTAAATGGGCCATGTTGGAGCCCTTGAGTCCTTTATGGATTGATGTAATCAATGCTCATGAATTTGTAATGCAAGTCTGTGATTTGGTTGCAAGAAGAGAGCAAATTTTTGTGTTTATTTGCAGCAATGTTTGAATGAGAATTTCTTATTATTTCTTGTGTTTTAAGAAAGGATTTTTGTTGTGGGGGTTGTGAAATAACTCTCATACATTATTTACATGAACTCATAATATCATAAATTGCATTGAAATTAAAAAAGAATTTCTTGGACCTTGCTATAATGCTATAATAATTATTAAATTCTAATAAACAAAATCACTACTAACAAGACATGGACATTGTTATTTTTTGATCAATTTTCATTATAGTAAAATATTTTTAAAACATGAATTAAAGATTTTTTTTTTTGAAAACTACCAAAAAAAGAAGAAGAGAAGCATAACTTATTGTACAATGCACCTTATTGTTGATGCTTTAAATACTATTATATACTATCGAGATTGAACCTAGAAAATTGATAATAGATAAAACCTCACAAAATTTAACTATGTATATGCTCATACCACTAAAATAATTACAATAAATATCTAACTATTGAAACAATGATATAAAAAATTGCTCAAATATTCAATTATAAATAAATATAATCTCTATGGTCCTCCAAATTCCACCTCAATCTCATAGACTTAGGCAAGTACTATAGTTTCCATCTATACCATGTTGATTATGCATTTTAATTCACAAGTGCATGATTATAGTCATGGAAATAAAAGGTCTTATAGATGAAATGTGATAACCATCGTGACATCAAGCATGAAGCTAATGCACTTCCAACCAAGAGTACATTCCAAACATATACTGATGTTGATATTTGTTTATTGGTTGCTTTAACTCCAAGTATTCCAAGACATAGGATGGGTAGAATTTGTGTAATGGTCTCAAGAGCCCTTAATACTTTTAGTGCACCTCTACAACTACGACACTTCAATACGTGAGATCGATATCTGAAAATATATGAGGATTACAAGAATTAATAATTTTCATCTAGGAAAATAATATTCAATATTATAAAAAAGTTAAAAATAGAATTACATTATCAAATCCTAAAATTACATCAAATTATTTATATTATTAATAAGGAATAACATTATTTGGAACAATCTATTATATAAGTATGCATATTATAATTCACAATTATTTTAATGATTCAATGATACCCACATTGTTTAAATTCAATGAATGTTTATAATAGTTAAATAGGGATGCGTATAAAATTCAAGTAAATTATGGAAATAATGTTCCTTAACACCATTTAACATTGCTACCTTTAAATTAAAAAGTAATCAAAGTGAATTCAAATGATATAATAAAAACACATTTTTTAAACTAGATAAATGTGATATGTATATTTATAATAGTTAAAAATGTGTTTTGATGCCTTTTTACATTTATTTATTTTTGCCTAATTTGAGGTAATTTATACTCATGCATGATGAAAATGGTGTAGTATTATTGAAAGTCAAGACCATTGATCTAGCTTTTATTTGATGGTATTTACACATAATCCTATGGTTATTGGCATGCCTTACTTCTATGTGTACATGTTCCTATACATCTGGCTTATTTATCTTTTATCCAAGTTTATTATATATTGATGCCTAGATTACATCTATCTATCATATCCATTTTTCTATTTGATCCTAAGTTGATTCTACAATCATAGGGTCACCGCTTCAAGCATAAATTTAACCTACCAAAATTCAAATTTAAAATATCTAATTTGAGTTGACTACCCCCTTGTGTTTTTTTTCCAAGATTTGATTATTCCCATGTTTTTCTGATCTATTACTGGATGTTCTTGTATAAAAAAATCATTTGGATTTATTTCATCATTAGAAAATCAAGAGATCATTCATTCATTCTAGAGAATTTACAAGAGCAAATCAATAGCGACACATTTGAATTTGTTGCTAAAAATGATCAATGAATTAGATTTATATGTGTGAGGAAGTGAAGTAAAATGAAGTAGCTTCCTACACCAATCTAAGTAGGAGAGATATTAATTTTTTTTAAATTAAACCCTTTTATAGGTATATAATTAGATGCACATTCATTTAACTTAAACAAATATGCAAGAATGAACAATAACCATGTGTATGTGGGGAAAAACATTTTGGGATAAAAAATAACACTGTAAAAGAACAAATACTTGTATTATCAGTAATCTAAAAAAGGCTACAATACAATCACAAAGCTAAGATCATTCAAGATTCTTCATCTACACTAGGATTTCTAGAGCAATTCTAGTAGCATAATGGTATCTTTAAAATCTTCAAACATGTACAATGTAAAATGATCAAGTACCAAATATATACAACTCTATGAGAGAAGATGGATTCCTAGGATTGTCACATGGCACAAATACAATGCTTGTATACCTATCTTGAGTCTCCTTGGCATGCACAACACTTGCATGCATGCAACAATCTTTCATGAACTGCAATGCCATAAGTGAAACCCACACAATTTTATTTTTTCATTTCCAATGTGTATTTCCTCATGCATATGAACCCTTCAACATGCAATGCACCTGCATGTGTACAAACACTTTGCATATATAGATGCCACTATTGCATGGGGCTCACCTATCATAGTTTGTCATAAATTGAATGTTACATTGTTATTACTTGTTATAGAAACTTGTCATAATTGATCATATACTTGACACTTACAACTTATGAAAAATCCATCATATTATCCTCAAGTGGGGTCCACCAAGTGGGATGCCTACTTCCACAAATATAGCTTGCATGTCATCCTAATCACTTTCATGTAGGGTCCCACAAAATGACTTGACATTAGTAGGGTAATAAACATAGGATGAAATGAATAATTAAACATCAAAATAAATGATAGGACTTGCAAGGGTTGAGACAACTTAATCTCAACATTCTCCCACTTTTCAAAGACCTTTCAAGATCCAAACAACAATTAATTGCTAGGGGCCATGAGGCCCATGAAACTATAACACTAGTGAACTTATCCATGCTCACAAGCTTTGTCAATACATCAACGATATTCATCAAAGTGTCAAATTTCTCCAATTTCACCTTCTCATCTTCCACCATGTCATGGAAAAAGTGGAACTAGACATCAATTTTCTTTGTTCTAGCATGGAAAGTAGGATTCTTTGCTAAGAAAATAACACTCTAACTATAATAAAAGATGGTAATCTTACCTATATTAATCCCAACATCAAAACACAATATCCTAAGGTAAATGGATTCCTTATAAGCATGAGTAGCTACCATATACTCTTCTTCTATCATGGAAAAAGAGAATATAAATTTCTGCTTACTCATCCAACTAATAGCACCGCCAAACATCATGAATACATATCCACTAGTGGATCTTCTTCTGTCAATGTAACTTGCCCAATATAAATCCACATATCCATAAATACAAGCTGAATGTTGAGGTATAGTAGGATAACCTTGAAAACACATGGAATACTCAAAAAATCCCCACAAATATATGAATACTCACTTAACCACATCCTAATGTACCTTTCCAAGATTAGCTATAAACCAACTCAAGACTCTCATTTCTTGGGTAATGTATGGCCTCATATAGACCATGGAATACATTAGACTAACAACAACAATCACATAATGTACTCTACTCATATCCTCTATATCAATAAGATATTTTGGACAATCTTCCATAGATAACTTCATTAATTTTAGAACAAGAACCACTAAGGATTTATAAGTTATAATATTGAATCTCTCAAACATCAAGTTCATGCACTTTCTTTGGCTTAACCAAATATTTCCATTGGATCTATCTCATTTTATATCTATTTTTAAGATGTACATAACTGCAACCAAATCTTTCATCTCAAATTGTGATGACAACTAATACTTCAAGCCAAAAATTAAACCCTTACCATTCCCAAAAAATAATATATCATCCCCATACAATGCAATAATGATAATGTGTCCATTATTAGTTTTCCGGTGAACACACCGATCATATTTAGACCTCTAAGATCCCAAACTCAACACATAGGTATCAAAATTTTGGTACCACATCTTATGAGACTATTTCAGACTATACAAATACTTCAACTTGCAAACCATATTTTATTTACCTTTGAAAACAAAATTATTTGGTTGTGACATATAAATTTCTTCCTCCAAATCACCATGAAATATTTTTTTCTTCACATCCATCTTCTCAACTTCTAAATCATAATTAGTAGCAAGTAATAACAAGAATTCGATGGATGTTATGTTTTATACAAGAAGCAATATTTCACCATAATCAATTCCCTTCACCTACGAATACCCCTTTACAAAAGAATATGCTTTATACTTCTCAACACTACGATCATGGACACATTTTTCTTGAACACACATTTGCAACCTAACGGTTTACATCCTTTAGGAAAAGGTAACACATCCCAAGTGTTATGTTGATTCAATAGATCCATCTCTTCATCCATGAATTTCACTTAGAAATCTACATCACTCATACCCATAGCCTCTTTTATAGTCCTAGGCTCATTAGTGTTAGAAATCAAAGTAAACACAGATCTGGAATCCAGTAATGAGTAACCAAACATTTTTGGTTATCACCAAACTCACGTAGACTTCCTCAATGGTTGAGATTGAGATTCTTCTTTCTTCAGAACTTTCAGAGCTTCTTGATATTTCCTTGTCATCAAGTCCAACATGTGTACATAGTTCATTTTCATTAGAGTAGGTGGAAATTGAACTACATCCTTTTCCTTCTCTTCTAATTACTTTGGTTGTAGAACAAATAAAGAAGGTTTCAACTCTATGAAAATCACGTTTCTACTATAAAGAATCTTTTTACCCAGTAGATCCCAAAGCTTATACCCTTTCACACCAACACCATAGCTAATGAAGATGAACTTAACAATTTTGTTCTCCAACTTTGACCTCTTCTCATTCTACACATGTTCATATGCCTCACAACCAAATAATTTGAGATGTCTCATAGAAGGATTATTCCCTGACCATACCTCAATGGGTATCTTATCAACAAGAACCAATGTAGGAGGTGTTTACTAGATAACATGCAGTAGCAACAACTTCAACCTATAATTTTTTGTTCAAGGCTAACTCTACTTAGCATACTCCTAGCCCTCTCCAACAACATCATGTTCATCCTAGATCTGCAAATCCAATCTAATGAGGGGTCTGTGGAGTCATTTTATGCCTCTCAATACCATGCTCTTTAGAGAACTTTTTGAATTCTCCAAAACAAAACTCACCACCGTTATCAATCCTCAAACACTTAATCTTTCTACTACTACATGATTTTCAACCAATGCTTTAAACTTCTTGAACTAACTAAAGACTTCAAATTTACTCTTGAGGAAATAAATAAATATCCTTCTATTATAGTCATCAATGAATGAAACAAAATATACATATTTTTTTCATGAAGGAACATTAATATGATCAAAATCATCTGAATATATAGTGCAAAACCCCAAAATATTTGTAATTTACTAGAATAAAACTTAACATGATTTTGTTTTTTATAGTTGCAATGTCAAAAAAATATTGAACTTGAGATTACAATAATCAATCCCCCCTATGAGGATTATTTTTTAGGGACATAAGACCTTTCTCACCAATATGGTTGAGTCTCTACTGCCATAACATTTTCTTCTTTGTTGGAAGCTCCATCTCCAAGGAATGAGCACCCTTAGGTACCAAAATGCATGAACATCAAAAGTTAATGCAACAAATTCATTCACTACTGATTCCAATGTTATGGATGAATAATCTCTCTTTTCTTTAACATGTTAGAAGAATTATTGTAATGAACAATGCATGCATCCAGCTTGAACAGGGTGCCAATACAAACACCCTTTTCCAACACCATAGCTCCTTTAGTCATCTTACATTCTCCACCCAAGAACACAACCTACACAACCACATCATTAAACTCTTACTAAAATTAGGTTTCCTGTCAAACCATGGATATGCAAAACACCATTGATCCCCTTCACTCTATCATCAATAAATTGAATCTTGACTCTTCCACAATCAATAATACTTAGATTAGATTCATCACCTAGATCCACCTTCCCATCATCAAAATATACATAATCTAAGAACCAACACCTATGTGAGGTCATCTGAAAAGATGCACTAGAGTCTATCAACTGCGCATCTTTAGATGTATGCATTGCCAAGGATATAAAAAATTCACCTACATCATCTTGAGAGGATTTATTAGAGTCAAAATTAGATAATTTTTTCTTATTTTTCTCCTCTTTACATTCATTACAAAAATGACCAAATTTTCTATAGTTCCAAATTTTTTCCTTGGAATTTCTAGGAGACAAATCTTCTTGAGAATTTGGATTTTGACTTATTGTCCTTCTTTACTTTCTCCTTCAATATAATATGAACAACAAGGGCCTCCTTAGCCATCTCAAAACAAAATCTCCTCATATCTTTAGAAAGAAATGATGCAACCACTTCATCTATCTTGAAGGTGGTAGTGGTACTCCTAATGGCCATCACAAGGTGATCCAATGAGTTTGGGAAAGAACATAACATATTCATGCAATGATCCTCATCCTCCATCTTGACACCAAAAAAACCCAACTAGGCAATGATAATGTTAAATGCATTCATGTGATCATCCATGGATCCTCCTTCTTCCATCCTTAAAGAATACAACTTATTTCTTAGGGGCAACTTATTTACCAAGGATTTAGCTTGATAAATTTCACTAAGATTCTTTCAAAGACTCATTGCAATCTTCTCTTCATAAAAGTTCAACAACAAACCACATAAATTCTTATCCAACTCTTATATTTTCAATCCATCAATTATCAATTTCTTTCTATCATGCTAGTAGGTTTTACATCAGATATTGCGGCCCATAAATTTATATCTATGAGCATATCTTCTATTTTAAGCTTCCACAACTCAAAATTTATGCCATTAAACTTATCCGTATTGATCCTTCCAGATATTTTTGCCATATTTTTCTTGCAAAAAGGTCACAAAAAAAGTTTCTACAAAATCTCCCACTCAAATAGAGATTAGTAAGAAAACCCCTTCAACCCAACAATGGGATCAAAATAGGCTAGGCTTTGATACCAACTGAGATGGATCCAAGTAAGTGGAAGAAAATTCCTACACCAATCTAAGTGGGGAAGATATTACATTTTTTAAATTAAACCCTTCTATAGTTATAGAATTAGATGCACATTCATTTAACTTAAATGGATATGAAAGAAATAACAATAACCATAACACAATATGTACGTGGGGAAAAATATTAGGATAAAAAACCCACACTCCAAAAGCACAACTATTTTTACTATCAATAATCTAAAAGAGGTTACAATACAATCATAGAGCTAAGATCATTTAGGAGTCTTAAACTACACATGATTTCTAGAGTGATTGTGACAACATAACGATATCTCTAAAATCTTCAAACCTATAGTATAATGCAAAATGACCAAGTATCAAATATATACAACTCCATGAGAGAAATTGACACCTAGGATTTCCACATGGAACAAATCCAATGCTTGCATTCCTATATTGAGTCTCCTTGATATGCAAAAACATTTGCATGCTTGAAATGACCCTGCATGAAGTGCAATGACATAAACAAGACTCACATAATTTTATTTTTCTATTTCCAATGCCTATCTACTCCTTCATATAACCCCTTCAACATGCAATGAACTTGCATGAATGAAAACACCTTGCATGCATAGGTGCCACCACTGCATAGGGCCCACCTATCATAGTTTATCATAAATTGACTCTTACACCATCATAACTTGTCATAGAAACTTATAATAATCCTTCATATACTTAACACTTATAACTTATGATAAAAGCCATCAAATTATCCTCTAGCAGAGTCCACCAAGTGGGACACCTACTTCCACAAATCTAGATTGCATGTCATTCATCACTTCCATGTAGGATGCCACCTCAACTGGTAGATCCCACAAAATGAATTGATATTACTAAGAAAATAAACATAGGATTAGTTGAATTATTAAATATCAAATAAATTCTAAGACTTGAAAAGGTTGATACACCTTTATCCCAACACTATGCATCTTCTTTTTTGTGTTTGATAATTTAGTCAAAGTCATATATTTAACATCTTTACACAATATTTGAAATGATAAAAAATAGTGGGATCCATTCAAGTGAAAAATATCCTCCAAATAAGGATGAATAAAATATTCCCTTGGTTTTCCCAAAGAAAAAAAACACTTAAGAGGTCAAAAATTAAATCCGGACCTTAAATTTTGATGGATTGAAATCTAAGTAGCGAGCTAGCATAGGAATTGTGTTAATTAATCCTCAAGGAAAATTTTTTCTTGCTGCATATCGACTATAATTCTATTGTATGAATAACAATACATAATATAAAGCCTTGGTCCATGGCGTATTATTAGAATTGAAGGAAAACGTGAAAATGTTGAGGGTCATGGGAGATTCAAAGTTGGTAGTCAAACAAGTCAAAAAGCCTTATGTATATTACTACAAATAATTATCCAATTATAGAAACAAAGTGTAGGATATTATTCAAGGATTTGATGCTTTCAATATCGAGCATGTTTCTATGAAGTTCAATCAAAGAATGAATGTGTAGGGAGTCACCACTAGCACTCTTGAGTCGTTATCTTTATCAAGATTGAAAAGGTTCTCCATTGAATTGGTATATGTACCTTCAATACCAGATAATGTGTTTAATTTTCAAGGTGTTAAATATGATAAGAATATTATATATTTTATCACTGATAATAATGTCTTTGAAGATAAAGTGATTGATGAAGAATAAAGGGAAGAACTTGAGTTAGAGGATGATAACATCGTCAACCTGAAAAGAAACACCATTCCCAATAGTATGGTTGAATTGGAAAGACTATGAACAACCTAGAATAGATGATGAAACAAAAAGACATCCCAATGTATGATGGAGGGAAATGGAAATCATGTAAGTTAGCCACTAATAATGATCCTACAAATGTGTTGATTGGAAATGTGTGTACTCCTAAAGAACGAACACGTATTTTCAGGGCATTAAAGGGTATCATCATGTTATTTCATGGAGTTATGAATATCTTAGAACTTACGATCCCTCTATAAGATTTCACATGCGACTCATCTGAAGCCGAGAGTGAAGCCTTTCAAGTAGAAACATAAGTTGGTTAATGCATTAATGGAGCCTCTTATCTTTCAAAAGGTTAAAAAGTTATTTTCGACTAGAATCTTATTTCCTATTAGACATTCAACATGGGTCACTAATTTTGTATATGTTCAAAATAAGAATGGGCATATCAAGTTATGTGTTGATTTTTGAAACCTAGACAAAGCTTCTGAGAAGGAAAATTATCTTGTGTCATCATTGGATGAAGCATAAGAGAGTCTTAATAGATCCCAAATGATGTCCTTCTCAGATGGTCTTTCTGGTTATAATCAATTTATGGTCAACCAAGAGGAAAAATTGAAAATAATGTTTAATAAAAAGTAGGGAATCTTCACTTATAGAAGGATGCAATTTGGGTTAATAAACACATGTACAACCTTTTAGTGCACTGTGGACATTGCATTAAAATACCTAATTGGAAAGTGTATCATTATCTATATAGATGATCTTACTATGTTCTCCAAGAATAGGGAAAAGCATATTTAGATTTGAGGAAAGTATTGCAAAGATGTGTAGATCATGTGATATCCTTGAACCCTAAAAATTATTTATTCGAGATCACCGAGGGAAAATTTATAGGATATGTCATTTATGAAAATGGCATTTCCATTTATCCACGCAAGATCAACACTATTACAAAATTATAGTTTCCTACTAGGAAAAAGGAGTTCAAGTCTTGCTTTGGTAAGATTCATTTTGTTAGAAATTTTATCACATGTTTTGTTGAAATTATTCATCCAATAAACACAATATTCAAGAAAGATGCCACAACCAAATAGACCACTAAAGAAAAAGTTGGATTTAAAGATATTAAGAAAGAAATAGCAAACACACCAATCTTTATCAACCCTAATTATATAGGGCCATTTTAAATTTATTCTTTCACATCAAAACACACTTGCGCAACTATCCTCACTCAAAGGAATGAAACCAAAGAAGAAATTCCCATTAATTTCATTTGTACTCCCTTCAACGATGTAGAATTGAGATACTTGGATATCAAAAG
>VDFB02370804.1:0-27348 GCA_007258455.2 Sequoia sempervirens
TGGTGGAAAGAAATAAGAGTGGACCAACAAAAAAAAAATTTCAAGATAAAAAATAATATCTCGAAACAACCACAAGCTTCCTTAGTTTTATTCTTCAAATGAAGTGTAAACACTAGGTCAGCCAAACCTAATGAAAATATGAATGAGCATTGATGTACACGCTTCCCAACAAGAAGATGACATGAAAACATGACAAAATGCTTCCTTAAGCATGAGAATACATCTCAAAATCTTCTAGATACATCCGTAAAAAATCAACAAACTTCAATCATTGAACACCTTTCACCAGTCCATCCAAACTATATAAACTCACACTAAAATACTAAAACATGACTTCTAGATCAAAAATATTTGAACCTCTTTTCTAGAGCACAAAAAATATCTTCACAAGACATATTCCAAATCCACAAGATCTGAACGAAATAGAGGACTATATAACAACAATATTTCTCCCAGTCCATAGAAGACCAACTTTTCCAAAATAGTTCACATACCAGTGAACATAACTTTCACATACCATCAAACCAGAAGTTAAAACTTAGGAGATATCACCACTAAATCACCATTATAAAACCTTCAGATCCACACAAGCATAGGATCAACATAGGAGAAATGTGAAGCACATATTGGAGCACATTTTGAACACTTTCATCATTCTGACCTCTTCTTTATTAATTTTCTCATAAGAAATTGGAAACTTATCAAACCGACACATTTGTGACACTATAAAGATAGCTCCATATACTCACAACATCTTGGCAACATCTTAGCTATACATGTACAATCTGCAACATATTGAGTTGTGTTGACATCAATGACAACATTAATGACAACACCACCAAACTTGCTCATACTTGCAACAATAATATCCTTACTATTGACAATCATAATAGAAGAGGATTCCAATTTATTAATAGATGTTCCCTTTTCTATGAGGATGCTGAGAATATCTAGAATATTTGTTCTTACATTCCTCTTTTTCTATAGAGGTTTAGAATCATGTCCTAAGGATTTTCTTGGTTGATTTAGTTTTCCCTTGCACTCTTAAGGATTTTGTGATTAATTGGAAAAATTATCCTTTCTCTCATCCTACTATTTCAAATCCATGGAGATAAATCTCTCTTTTTGTTTCTTGGGGGTTATGGAAAGAAAAAAAAATAGAATTCTTAGGGATTAGAAGAGAAACATCATGGATGTGTTTATGAGTATAAAACAACATTACAGGAAAACATAAATGCTAAAAATTATGGGTTTTTTAAATTGATTGCATCTTATGGAGAGCTTAGAATTAAAAAAAAAGGGGGATTAAGAAAGAATTAACCAAGCTAAATCGGACAAAAAAAATATTTACAAGAAAAACTAGATAGATCCATCTTCAAAAAAGATGGATAAAATTTAATTTTGATTAATGTTCTAAAGATAATCTAGGAATGACTACTATGAGAGAAGTGATTAGAGATCATGAGGGATACCTAATTAAAGGATTCACTAGGAATTTAGGAACCCATATTAGTAATATGGTTGAAGCTACTGCTCCTTGGTGGGGTGTAAAGAAGTTAAAAGAGAGAGGCTTTAACCAAGTTATCATAGAAGGAGATTTTAAGATGATTACTGATATTCTAAAGGGACATTATTTTGTGCCTTGCATGATAATAGATATGGTTTCGAAGACTAAGAAAAAATTATTGGGAACTTCCCCCAGTCCAAGATAACTCACACTTATAAAGAAGTTAATATTGCTACTAATGCAGCTTCCAAGGAAGCCATTTCTTGCCCCGATTGGGCCAATTCAGGTTTTGATCAAATTCTAACAAAGATGAAAGAAGTTATTTCTGATGAAATATTTTTTACTTGAAGGGACTTTACTATTTTTAATAATTATACTTAATTAGGGCTTGGCCTCAAGGAGGAAGAAGGTATTTGATGTTTCCCAGATTGCCAAAACTATTAAAGGTGTTAATCCATTACATATCAAAGGGAGGGAGCTAAATATTTTTGTCATTAAAGAGGATGGAAATATTAGTTTTTGAAAAGGATGGGAACTAGAAATTATAGAATGAATTCAAATTTGAAAACCTTAAGTTATGATTATGACAAAAAGGTTGTCCTTATAATTCTTAAATAAGGATGTAAAAGGGCAATTATATCTCTTTTGAAATCCTAAAGATACATTAGAAATATTTGTTATAATGAACATATATGACAATCTAATTTTTAATATGAGTCTTATGTCAATTCCCATTAAAATGGTGTTGAGGAAGGTTTTTGAGAAAAAAATGGGTAGCCTAAGGAAATGCTCTGAGCCCCTTTCTTGCATTCCATTACAACAAAATAATGAGTTGTGGCAGATTTTTGAGGAGGCTAGTCTTATTCCCTTCTTCTAGGAAATGCAAGGGTACAATGATGTTCTTACTTCTAAATTCTATAATTTGTTGAAGGGTGGACAAGTTTCTATTAGTGGCCTTCATTTCTTGGTGACCACACAACTCATTGTAGATGTTGCAAGGTTAAAATTTAAGGGTATTAAGGTGGCAAAGGTCAAAAATGTAAATTATCAGAGGTTCACTAATAAATTATTTGAAAATGGGGAAAACCTAAAATATTTCAAGACATATTTAATAGAGAGAAGTTCATCATGCCTTTTAGCATGGTAAGTCTTCATGTTATGGAATATTTCACATTAGAAGATAGATTCAAAACCATTCATGGGTATCATTTCCCTTTACTGAACCATTTTCACCACAAAGAGAGAATACATATCCCTTTCTTTTTTCTTTCTTCCCTCCACCTTTGCATTGATAAAGGGGATTCTCCTCCCCTTCATCAGGGTCTCATCTTAGCTCTTTATAAGTATGTTCTTTCTACGACCCCAAAATCATGCCTTGTATCTTCTTTCAAACATTTGGAATATATCTTTGAAAAACCCCTCTCTAGAGACAACTACAAAATCTAAAAATGGTATTGTGAAAAATGTTGAAGTCTTGGCTCTTTCCTTCAAAGAAGAGTTTTTGAAAATTATTCCACAAAAAGTAAAACCCCTTTCAGCCCACATGCACCCAAAATGAAAAATTTGGGTTCCTCTATGAGTCTAGGGCCAAAGGGTGAAACTATTGAGATAATTGATGATTTTGAACTTGGTTATAGGAATGAAAAAGGTGGGGGGTAGGAGAAAGAAGGTTTGTTTGTTTGGCCAGTGCAGGATACTAGAAAAAACGAAAAGACAAAAGGGTAAAAAGGTTATCTTTGAGGAGGAGGTGAAGGATTCCTTCGATGAGGATTTCTTTCCTTACTGTGAGGAGGCAAGCTGAGAGATAGTATGTAGGATGAGGAAGAACATGATAACAAGTTCAATGTGGAAGAAGAGAAATATAACAATGAGGAGGGTGTGCATTCTGAAGAGGTCAATATAGTCAAAATGAATCAGATGAAGATGAGCAAGGAAGATGATAATGTTACCAATGATGATGGGAGGGAGGGAACTAGGTAAGAGGAAGAAACTTCTATAGAGTCTCTTCAAGACCTTGAAGATTAGATAAAGTATTTACGATTCCATAACTCAATAATTGAGTCAAAATTTGTTCTTGACAATTTGATGGATAAGGTTATGGTTCTAGAAAATTCTATTGATAGAATTATTTCTATAAATGATGGTATGATGCATCATGTTTTTTTTGGAACCATCTCAAGCCTTCCTAAAATTAGAAAACTTAAGAGGAAAATGGGAAAGAACCAGGAGGGTGATGTTATGATGAAGAATAGAAAGGAAAACATAGAGAAGGATTGGAAGGACTACTTAAATATGCTGAAATAGAACTAGGACCCTATTGAAGCATATAAAAATAGGTTAGGATTCAAACACATGATTTTATACTAAATTTAGAAATTTTCACCAAACTTACTATAGATAGGAAGGGAAAAATAGGGTGAATAAACCTACATATTCTTCTATTTCATTCAAGAAATGAGATCCCTCAAGTCCAACTCCACTTTCAACCCTTAGGTGAGTGAATTCTTCAAGGAATCTTGTGATTTCCCTTTTTGTGTTAGGACAGGGGTCTAGGTAAAACAACACTTTGGGGAGAAAGATTAAAAATAGAAAATCAACACCAAAATGCAATCTATCAATTGGATTTAGTAGATTAAACATAAAATTGAAGGAACCTACAAAGTTTCTAGCAGATCTAGAAGTGATAAATGTTGTGTACCTCTCACAAAATTGTGTTTTCAGAAACTATCTAAGGACTCATTCTCCCTATGGAAAATGGGTCCTATGTAGGGCTTTTCAAAAATGGTTTATGGGTTCTTTTCTCTTGTGTCTGCACTTCTAGATTCTCGATTTTTATAGTTGAATAGTCAAAAATAAATCTGGCATTTGAGTTTCCATGAGATGACAACAAAGGTGACGGTAAATTCAACTTTGCAACTTTGAGATCTTCAACTTTTCTTCAACCTACAAATTTGCAACCCCATTTTGTAATCAAACCTTGTAATGAAATAGAAAATCATGAAAGGAATGATGAATGAACAAGTCTATGTCACAACTCACCAAACCTTTAAATGAACCTTAGAATGTAGATCTGCAACTAGCATGAAATTACTTTAATGGATGTGGATCTTGATCTTCAATCTTGATTTGAAACAATTCCTTTGAATACTTGAATGGATCTTCAACACTACATCGACATATTACTCCAATAAAAAGCATGATGAAAGAAGACTTTTGACATGACAATAGGATCTTGATTACTACAACAATTCTTCAATAAAGCTTCTCTTGAATGCCTTCAAATTTTCTTGAAATGATCTTGTGAAAGTACTCTTATGATAACTTTAATTTTCTAGGTGAAACTTACTGAAATAACCTTATATTTATAGATATGTAACATTAATTTCCCGAAATTCAAATTACACAAGCTGACTTGTGAATATAGATTTGAAATTATTAAAATACTACCAAAAACATAATTTAAATTAGGGTCCTAGGTCTAAGTGAGGACCCATTCACCCATGGGTGAATGAGTCCTAGGTCACTTACCTAGGACACACATTGGTCAATGATAAGTGTTATGTTATGGTATTAATGAATGTCGGGTTTCCTCTTCAGAAAATATAATTAATAAGGCTTGAATTTGAATTAAAGGGGAAAATTAAGGAAAATTAACCTCAATTAATTAATGAATCCATAAATAAGTGTGAAAGTGTAGAGGGGTACACTTTACAACACCAAATTAAGGCACAATTAAGTCCATTTTAATTAATAGGGCCCTAAACTTAATTTGAATATGTAAAATACATATTACAACACTAAATTAAGGGATAATTAGGTTCATTTTAATATTTAATTCCCAAGTTAAGTGTGTAAAATGGATACTTTTTCCTACACTAAACTTATAAATGGTCCCAAGGAGTAATGGTGTTTAGTGTCTTATTTTTTCCTTTTTTCTATGCTTAATGTTTATCACTAACCTATGTGCCTTGTTTGATTTTTCCTACATTCTCTTTTATGTATGTTTTTTTGTTCTCATTGTGGCCTATGTGTCTCCTTAGTTTGTAGGTGTTGGTTGGTCATGGTCGTTGTGCCATTTTGTTTTTTTTTCTATTTTGTACTTTTGGGATCAAGGCCCTTTCCCTAATTTTTAATAAAAAAACATCTCAAAAAAAGATACATTTATAAAGGTGTAATATATGTAGACCCTATAGTTAACCCATGAGTAGTAAATCTAGAAAAAAAAGTTACATAATCAGGGCCAAGTTTGTTCAATTCATCATAGACCAATTGGATGTCCTTTATATCAATTCCACATTCTTTCAATTGATCTCTTAGATCATTGATCTCAGTGATGTAGTCTTAGATGTTGTTAAAGTTCTTATGATCAAGGATCATTAGTTAATTATCAATTTGATAGCATTTGACTTCATCTCTAGTTCCATACAATATTTTTAATTTGTTCCAATCTTCAAGAGAATCCTTACATGATTCAATTTGAAACAATAGATCTTGATAAATTAAGCTACATAGACATCCAATAGCTTTATTATGTTCAATCATGTATTTTATTTTCATCATCATCATTAGCCTGAGGTATCTTCTAATGAATAATAATCCTTATTATTAGAGTATAGTCTTGTTGAGAGCATATTTATGTCTTTATTCTCTTCATAATGGACATCATTGAAATAATCACATGTTATTATAAGATCCTCAAAAGACTATGCCACCATGCATTGTGGCCAATCTAGTAACTTTCACATTCTATAATTTTTTGGTAATTTGGCTTATTGTGAGGTAACTCTTTTTCATTTTTAGCTACCTTGCAACTAAGACCTTTAAGAGAATTGATTAATTTTTCTAGCTTTCCTTTTGGATTTTATAATATCTTGACATCATCTCTTTTATTTAGATTTCCCAATGCTTTTGATATTCTTAATATTAGTGTCAATTTTGAAAGCATCCTAATGACTAAGGATTATTATCCCTCCATTCATACCCCATATTTGGTTTCATACATATTGCAATATAGGTAGTATGGGATCATCATGGAAAAATAAGCCCTTAAGTGGTGATAAAATTTAGAAAATCAAAGTTAAGAAACTTGGTAAAAATTTGAATAATTTATCTATATTATTTCAAAAATATGTAAGAATAGAATCTATAGAAATCGAATTTAGTTTCCTAAACTACTAGGTTTATTTAAAAAAATCCTATTTGGTGAAAATTTGAAATTTCAATGTAGTAGCACTTAATTTCAAGGAAAAAATAAGAAGTAGGTAGTCAATAAGCCAATCTAACCACAATAAAATAATAATATTTTTTTATAATATTTTATATATAAGTAGAGGACTCATGTCCCAATTTGATGCATATTTTTTTGTAATTTTTTTCAAAGTAAATAATTAATTATGATTTTTTTTTACAAATTTTAAAATATAAAAATGTGTATGTTTACCACCTTAACTTGGTAAAAATTTATGAAATTAATTTTACTTTAATCCTATAGTATGTGAAGCATAGAATGATGCATGTTTGGATTCAAAAATGTTATACCATTTGAAAGCTATAAATGTTTTCAATCAGCCTATCAATCAAGACTTTAGTCAGTAATTCAAATAGAAAATGAATAATAATTATTTATTAAATTAAAAAGTAAAGCATAATTTATATTGGTGGAAAGCTAAGAATCTCCTTTAAAAACCCTTTTCATTTCATCAATTTTGGGTTAAAAAAAAGTTGTCAGCCACAAACCCTACACATACCCATCATATCGCCACTTTTTGGCCCATCATGATCCTGCACATACCTAATACAAACATGGATTAATTAGGTCTCATGTATGGGGGAATCTTATTGAATACCCTAGTAAACCTATAATTATAATAAGATACTAATTCATTTTAACCCTTGTTGATGCTAGTGAAAATTCTTTTATGAAAAATCTAGGGTTTTTTTTTTCCCCACATTATTCTATAAAATTCCTTTTGAATTCCTCCCATGAACTATACTTGCATTTGGTCAACTTCTATACCAATCTCTAGCTTCACCAGCAAAATATTGCATGAAAAAATTCATCACCACATCTTCATCTTCCACCTCAAAGTCATCTAGGGTGAAGCCACAATAGTGGTTTACAATTTGATGGAGGAAGGAAAACTCACAAAAAATGAGCCCATGGCAAAAAATTTTGTTTTAGGGGTTCGAACGAACCTACAGGTTTGAGCGAACCCACTTAAATGATTTCCCCCAATTTCCCACCCAAAAAACCAAAAAATACAAATTAAAAGGTGGTTCACGCTCAAACTAGGGTTCGAGCCGAACCACAGAGATTCAATCGAACCCCCTTATCCCTCATTCTCCTCAAACACAAAAAAATCTAAATTTTTGCACTTCGGAGCTTGGGTTGAAGATGAAAATGGTGGAGACTTCACAAACCCAATTGGAATTAGGTAGTCCTCAAAACGAGCTATCCAACGAATATAATTTTAATATGTTTTGGTTTCATTATGTATTTATTTTTTTAGTTTTATTAAACATAGGTTTTTCACCAAAAATCAAGCTCTCTATTTTGCACATGTGGAAAAATAGCATGTTATAAAAAAAAATTGAAAAATATGAGTGCACCAAATTTTGAAGTCCTTGATCCATCCAACAAAAAGGTTGAATTTTTGATACATATAATTTAAAAAGTTACACGTATAAGTTCGAGCTATGTCCGAATTGTAATTGGTTTGACTTTTTGAAACTTGATTAAAGAAAAATATTCAATAAAACTATCTAACCAAGTGGAAGCACTAGATATCAGAGTTACAAATCTAAATTCAAAATAATTAGAATTTTATCCTTCATGGAAAAAAAATTATAATAAAGGAGCATCACTTTTAAAAATGATGTTTTGAAAAAACTAGTTTTCTAGGGAGATGGAAAAATAGTGCAATTTGATTCCAAAAATTTTGAAAAAAATATATTTAGAATCTAAGACAAAATTTCACGAAACTCTAGTTTGCATCATCTTCAAATTCCTCACGGTTTAGCCGCTATAGGTGCTCGAAAGTGAAGATTTAGTTAAAAAAAATTATTTCAGTGTCTAGTTTGGCCAAAAATTGTAAACCACTATTGTGGGATCACCCACCATTAAGTTTAAGAAACAGTTGAGGTGATCCTTGCTAGGTCCAACATTATTTCTAGAGAATATTACCGATGTTGACCTTACTTCATTGGGAATTAGGTTAGGGTATCCAAGTGTCCCAAAAATACACCAATTATCTATATCTTTCAAGTTATAAAGACCTCCTACCTCGAATATTCCTCATCATCAGGTTTGGTTGGGCATTTTGATTAATAGGCACATTTTTTTGCTTGTTTGGATTTAAGGGTATATTTTTCTACATAAGGACATACTGGAATGACACATGAAATTGTTGTGGAAAATATTTTGAGAATTGAATGGAGCATTTGTTGAAAACCTACATTTGGCAACACATTATGTTTCATAATAGGATTTAGGATGCTTGTTTGATTATATCCTTGAGTATTTGGTATTTAATTTCCTATACAAGGGATTTTCCCTATCAGGTTTTACTAAGGTATCCCTCCCATACCATTATTGTATTTTTGGACATTGGGATATAACTAAGGGTCTATAGTCGGATTCACTAGAGGATTTTTCAAAACACTATCTAATTCATAGGAATTGAAGCTATACTAGTAGACATTGGAGCCACATTTTATTGTGAAATAGAATGATTTAAAACTCTTAGTGGGACATTTCCTAAAAAAATTCATGAGCCATATTTTGTGACACAACATTAGGATGAAAACTTAATGGGACTATATTGGTCATAATGGGGTTACTCTAGGTATTAATAGAAGAATTTAAAAGAGGGACATTTAAAGGATTTCTAGTTTGATCATGGTTTTGTAGTGTTGATTCAGAAGTACAAGCACAAAAACCGTAAAAATTAAAAGAAGCTTTCATATTTTCTATTTTTCTTCTCATGTCATCTCTTATTGTAATGACATCTCTAATCTTCATTTCTTCTAGGTTACTCCAGCCAAGGTGAAGATCATTCAATTATTTCAGAAATTCATCTTCAATTTGAAGATTATTTCTAGATTTTGAGGCTTGTTAGATAACTTGGGAAGTATTAGTGATTGTAAACTATAATATGAAAGATGTAGATGGATTCTCATAAGAAAAATGGGTTTATTTCCAAACTACAAGACTGATTTTTTTTTTTTGATATAGAAGTTATCACTGTGACATGTTAGGATTATAATTCTAATTAGTGACACCATACCTAAGATCATACTTATTTTGGGCTTGCTAAATTTCCCTTTTAATTCTTTCTTGATAGGATTGTTGTTGAGGTCCTGACCAAAGTGTTTTATTCTTCAAATTTTTTTAGATTTAACACTAGGACTCTAGGGCTTACATATCTAATTGGTGAATTAAAAGAACCATCATCAGTACTTGAATAATGAAAGTGACTTCTAAAGATAGGATCTAACTTACCGGTGTTCTTAGCTTTCCATGTTTTCTTTTTACTTTGGAGAAAAGTATTGAATTTATTTGAAGGATCGTCTCTGAATAAAGATCTTCTTTCTTCTATTTTGAGAGAAGTTTTTGAAATAATTCTTGTCCAATCATCTTGGAGATATCAAAGTTTCCACCCAAATGAATGGGGATATTTTCAACTAAGTCCTCACAAATATTTTAAATGGATTTCAAAATTTTTATGATATTTCTACAAATTTTCTTCAACACAAGACTTAAAGTAATTCTTCACTCAATTTTCCCAACTCTAGACCACTAGATTAAAAATGAGTACAAATTATTTTCACAAGTTGAGAATGACCAAAGTATGTATTGCAAACTCGATTTTGACATGTCCCCAATAGAGTCACCAATTAGTTGGTGTTTCCAACTGATTTCCCAAGTTTCTCTAAGGATTATCCAAGTTCTATCTTTGAGAACCCTCTAGATCAATGACCAATAAAGAGGATATGGATTTACAATTGTTCTCCTCTTCACTTTAGGCTTTACAAGAACAAGGTTGATTTCCTTTGTACAACATCATTTTTAGGTCATAATAGTGTATTAAATGATGCCAAAACAAATAAGAATTTCACACAAATAGTTTGGGGACGAACTTGATTGCTTGAATCTTCTTCAAAACCTTCTATAGCTCTATATTTCAGTAGTGTTAAATGAGTATAATAAAAGAAACTAAAAATAAAAGATATTTTTAAAATTTTATGTTGATCCTACCTAGGTTTTGATCCTGTGAACTAATCAGACCCATCTTATCCATTACAAAGTCTTGAATGAAACAAATTTTCTTGATAATAGACTAAAACTCGAATTCAATAATTCCTTACAATCTTATTTCCTTAAAATAAGTTAACTGACTAATGATAATCTTTAAAATCCTTTTCATAACAAAAATATTTATAATCATTCTATTGAAAGAATATTTAATCTATTATTTGAATAGAAGCCATCAATCAAACATCCACTACAAAAAATATGCAATGAGAACCTTAATAATTCTTTATTATTAAGATTCAAGAGATATTTCTTTATAATGAGGAGACATTAACAATGTGACATGTATTCATATGAGCCACAAAATTCAACTATTTTTGTTATCATAGAAACAATTTCAACATTCTCTTTTTGAACTTGAAAACCTAAATGTACAATACTAATTCTTATAGAGATTTTCTTAAAACATAAGGAGTTGAATGCTAGAATAAGGCTCAAAATTCTCTTCTATAGAAGCAAGGGAGCAACAAATCTAAAAGAGTTATTTCACCACTTAAAGTACAAAAAGAAAAAAAAAGGTGGTGTTACCTTCAAATAGGAAAAACTATACATTTAAAACATGTAAAAGAGACTTTTGTAATATTTTTTAAAGTATTTTGAGAAAATTTATACATATGAAATAATTTGATTAAATCAAAACTACCTTTTGAAGTTGACATGTAGTAAATTTGATATTTATATTTTGACTTGTTGATCAATATTTCATTGGTGCTAAAAGTTGATGATTGATTGAAACACAAGTCAAATATTTGTATTTCTCATCTTCTTATTTATATTCTACTCTAATGACAATATATCATCTGAGTGGGAGAAACTAATTAAACCTAACCATGTGATCCATGCAATCATCACCTATTAATACCTGCACCATGTCAAAAAAACCAACCATGTTATATTCATGTTTGGAGAGCATCTCCATGTTGATATTTAATTGCTCTACATCCATCTCACCACCTTTATTAATTTTTATATAAATATGAGGGAGATTGTTAGCAAAATTAGACTTCCACTCCTTGCAAGATTTTATTTCTCCATTTTCAACCAAAATAAGAGGCATATAAAATTCATGAAAACCCTCAAAGACATCAATCCATCTTCATGAGTTCTTGGAATTTACTGTGGTGATGGAAAATATCATTCAAATAATCAACCCTAGAAAGAATGCTACATAGAAAATTATAATTTGACATCCAATATTAGAGTGCTTTGTAATCATCTTGAATAATGCCACTTGTGGAGCCTAACTGACTTGAAATTTTTTTAACCTAACCCTCATCTTGGCATGATTAATGAACGAGTCTTTCATAATTTTGCAATTATTCTAGAAATTATCAACATGAATCAAAATACTAGAAAACTTGTGGCCCAACATGTTATCAATTAGGTTTGAAACCTTATTGGCCCCTTCTTCCTTTTCCATTCTTATTTTCTCAAATTATTAACCTCGAGGGTTAAGGAAACCTTATCCTATGACTCTTTATCTTCAATTACAACTTGTGGGGGTGGATGTAGTCTTATAAACATGTTCACCTATTCTTACAACTTCAAATTGATGGAATTAACCTTTGCAAAATATACCTGCATCTTTTTTACTACTTCTCTAGTGAATAATGATGTATTTATAGTGAGGGTGGCTGCTTGGAGGTTGCTTGTATCCCATAATCTTTTGCCTATTATTTTTATAGTGAGTTTATTTACATCTTTGATCACCTAGGTTTTATTGGTCTCTAGGAAAATTGACCAAATTTTCAAAATCTCATGCCTTAGATTAAATCTAGACCCTAAATATAGAGCATCATCTTGCTCTTTTGATTGTAGAACAAGGTCATTTATATCTTTCCTCTAAATAGTATCAAATGCAACTACAGATGGTATATCTCATCCTTCCAATAGCAAAAAACCACCAATCCTTACCATTTCTTTGCCCCTCTTAGGTTTTATGACAACCATTTTTGCATCTAATTCTTTCCAAAATTGAGCTATGAGATCCTTTTCACTTTCCTCTATGACTTAATACCCTTTTAATCTCTTCTCCAAATCTTCCTCTTAATCCCTTAGAAGCATAAAATCTTTAAATTCCTTGGTGGTGATTAATTTATCATCTTTCATAAATTCAACACAAGCTATATCTCTTACATCATCTACCACTTGGTCTCCAGTCTCAAAATTGATGAGAAACCTATCATCCAAGGGCCTCTCTACAAAAATTCATAAAGATGGACTTACAACTTGTCTCATTCCCAAACCTTTAGGAAAATATTCATCATCAAGAGGGTAATTCTTAAGGGATTCGACCCTAGGGTCTATCTATTGTAGGGGTTGATATTTTGTGGGCTCTACATATGAGACCTCCATTCGAGAAGAAGGATTAGGAACATCTATTGGTGGAAAAAGCACATTAGAAAGAAAGTCATTGGCATTGACCAACATTGTCATGATCTTGGTGATAGAATCTTCAATATATGGGTATGCACCTTTGTAGGAGGGATATTCTTGCTTCCTCTTTCCCTTTGCAATCTAAATCCTAACCCATTGTTCCCTTCTCCTTGATTCCTTTTCTTTTGTTGAGCAGTTTTTGATCAAATCCTCAATATTGTCATGCTTATGCAAAATTGTAGCAAGTTTGAATCCAATCCCAACATTATGGATAAAGTGATTCATATCACACCTTCTAATATTTTCAACCTTATTTGTGTATGTTATAAGTTTATTCAATGATAACTCCAATCCCTCTCCAACTGTAACCTAAAATTCTAAAAACACAATTATGGAAGGGAGGATGGCATGCTTCTTGTAGTTTATAAAATGAGTTTTATCTGACTCATTTAGCTACATTATGATAAATCCAAATGTGTAATTATATCTAGGATAATCCTTAGTAATACATGTGGTGTGATAGGGGTATCATAAACCCTAACCATTGTTGCATCTAAATAAAAGAATCAATCACCCCAGTTGTGATTGATTCCATCCTCTAGGTAGAGGTACTTAGGCCTCAAAAATCTCTTTAATTCCTTTTAGATCCTTCAATACATAGGATAACCTAAATTCCTTAGGACTTCTCAAACAAATTATTATTCAAAGACTAGATAATTTGATTTATCAAATCCTTGTCCCATATATAGATTTTTATGAAGTAATCATCAAATATGTGATAATTGAATGACTCCAATTCCCCACTAGAAATCATCCTTATTTCTCTATTTCACCCTCTAGGCCCTAAGTTTGGAAACCACGTAACTTTTTAGCTATCTCTATGCTTCTAATACTTTGTAGTGAAATGCCCCAAATCTATCAACAACTAAGTATTATTGTCCAAATTGAACACTTCACAAATGTAGGCCCTATTTAAGTTCATTAAAAAATATCCATCTATAGTGTACAAATCCCTTTTCTCTATATTGTATTCTTGTTCAATTCCTTTGATAAGGTCTAGGTTGATGAACACATTTAGCACTACCAATCTCCCAACCCTCAATCTATAAATGTTGCATATAGGCTTGTTGACCAAGCATTTCCTAAAAGCATGCTAAAAGAAAGCATACCCTTGAATTGGAATGATATGGTCTCTATAATTCTCATTCTTGTCAAGAATTCATTCTACTAGAATTCTCAAACCTTGTGACATTATAGGCCTCTTAGATGATCTGGGAAACTAATCCATGATGTCATCATCAAGACCTCTCTTCACACCCCTTGATGTTTTGTCCATGGTTTCTTGTTTTGTGGTTTCAATTCATATAGGGGAGGACTTAAAATTTTAAACTTCCTAGAAGAATTATTTAAAATTTTAAATAATTCATCAACCCTACCCAACCTCTAATTTATTTTCTATCTCTAACAAACTATAAATTCCCACTTTCAAACCAGAATGCAAAACAGAAGGCCTGAATTTTACTATGCTGTCAAGATTATTGTAAAGCCTGGAAATGTCATAGAAAATCCTTGTTCATCTAGATATCTAAAAATAAATTTCTCTGCAATCTTCATTTTGTGATTTGAATGGCACAAATTCATGTAAATATGCTAATAAAATGAAAACCTCATAGATACAAATGAAATTCACCATTAATTTCTTTGGATGCTTGAGGATGCAACTCGTAGTAGTTGTTCTTCATTTTTAAATTTGGACAATCAATTTGATGATGACCAATGGTATTTGAGGATATTTAAAATCCATTCTATGAAGAGAAAGGAATGTTTCTCTTTGATGTTGACATGGAACATGTGTCAACATTTTGAGGACTCCCTAGAACAAGATGGATACTTTATGAGCTTCCCCAACAAGGCTTTCTTCTATGAAAAGAAAAGAATGAGTAGTGATGGGACACATGGCACGATTTTGAGAGTTTGAGACAAAGAATTGACTTAATATTACTCCACTAAGGTTTAAGATATCGTGAAAAGAAAGGAATGCTTATAGCTAAAGTGACTTGTAAATAGTTGAACTTAAGACTCTATGAAAGATACTTTTTGGGGACTCACATGAAGAAAGTATCAGGATTAAAATCTTCTCAAAAGGTTATAGCTAGATCAATTCAATTAAATTCTGACACTTGGCACTAACTACGATAAATGTGGGACCACTCGACTAGCTCATCTTCAGATAGCTTAAAAGCTTTTTAAGAGAATGTGCATAAATGACAACTTAAGTTACTAGGAAAAGGTAAAGGGGCCAAACACATGAACACAAGGGACATAAAAATCACTAAAGGGGCTGCTTAATGACAAAACAAAAAAAGGTAATGACATTTTATAAGCTTCTAGGGTTTTTTACTAAGGAATAGGAAATAGATGGACTAGAATGGGGAACAATCCTAGAATTTATAGAAACTCAACCACATACATGTACATGTTATGGTCCTAAAAAGGTGACTATAAAATGTGTTTTTTGTACATATTATATACAAAGTTAGCTTGTATCATCTAGGTATTAAAATAAATTACATATATAAAAACTAAACTCAAAATCTTACATTTCATATTATTTAACTTTCTTAAGATTTTATTTATAAGTGCTTCAATTTTTTTACTATAATTATGAAAAAAAATTATTTTTAGGGAAAACGCTTTCACTTTTTGGCCAAAAAATAGACACGTCTTGCACTAACCCTTCAAATCTAAAATATAAATTATAATTAATTGTAATCAAAATAGCACAATAAGATTAGTTTCTTGAGAGAGAAGTGTAATATCTCATAATATCTTCTTCGATGATAAAATAAATAGAAGGAAAGAGTTACAATAGATAACCTCTAGGGTTCCAAATCCATAAGGATGAATAAGAAAAAAAATAAAAAATAAGGGATTTTCTTAGCTAAGTTTCTACATCAATGAGAATAAGGAAAAAGGTAGAATTCTATAAAAGGAGAATGTGTATGACTCATTATCCTATCTTACCTAAATAAAAAGAAAATTTCTAAGTGAACTTAATAAATATGTGCAATATCACACTTAGGATATAACATATCCAAATTGTATAAGAATTACACAAACAAGAATTTATGTAGTTATTATTAGCGTAAATGCATTGTTTGCATTACAATTTCTTAGACAGTGGTGTCTATTCAAGTTAATATTTACAATTGAGATAAATATAATGTTGGACACCCAAAATATTAAGAGGGGGGAATCAGTATTCCATGAAATTCATTAACTTAAAAATGCAATCAAAGCATGTCATTAAACTTGCAAACATGGAAATAAACAATTAAAGCATGCACCATAAAAAAATAACACAAGAACATCTGATTTACATGAAAAACCCTTGAAAGGGAAAAACCACAGTGAGGATTAGCTCACAATATATCATAACTAGTTACAATATATTACAGGAGGCTCACTACTAGAGGGGCTCATTGTCAAGAGGACTCATTTTCTAGAAAATGGGAGGGCTCACTATCCAAGGAAGATCACTTCTTTGAGAGTTACAAAAGATATAGAAAAGAGTGGCTCACTACCATATTTTGAACTGCTAACAATGCATCTACAATATGCTGAAGATATAGTTATAGTTAGGAACAATAAACTAACTTTACACACTTCATTCTTCACCACTAACACCTTTCACACTTCACACTCTTGCTCATCATCTTCTACATCATTATCACTTATCATATACCACACACTAAATTAGCTTTCTAAATTTATGTATATATCTGCAAACACTCATATCATCAATTAGGTCAACCTAATTAGATGAAATGTGTGACACCATAACCTGTCGGCTTAGAACTGCATCATACATACCTTGCAGAAGAAACCAAAATATGTTCTTCACCAAAATAGGTCAGCATGACCTATAATCACTCTTATGAATTTTCTTTATACTCAACTTAATATTGCACGACCCCAAAACCCTTAGGTCAACACCACACAATGAAATTAGCGAAGCAACAACTAAATGAATGAAATTTTCATTTACAACTTGATACATAGACAACTAAACCACTCGAAACTTGGAATGCACACTAATCTAACATCTCCAAAAACTTTCTAAAATCCACAAAGCATAATGATCATATATGGTGGAATGTGGAGCATTCCAACAAGCACTCTATGACTATAACTCTTCCTGTACTAAGCCTGATACTCTATCATCAATATCTTCAGTTGTGGAGGACTTAGAACCCTAAAAATTTGGATATACAATTCAATACATACCATTATTACCTTAGAAATACATGAAAAGATATTGCAATGTGGAGCCATGTGGAGCCATGTGGACCACAAAATTGATTCTTTGTTACATCACAACCTCAGTCAAACACTTAGCCAATTTATTAGAAACACTTGGCAATATCTGGAGTATATTCATACTAATAAACATCACTTTTACAATTGGTTTCCATCAATAAAAATACCATACATCATCATGCTCAAGTTGCCAACAATCTCCCTCTTTGTCATTGATGGCAATACACTTCTCCAAAACCCCTTTTTACATCAAGGGAAAAGGGCACCAAAAAGATACTTCCCTTATTCACTCTCCCTTAGTGATATATTTACATGAAAGAAACACCCCCTATCTATGTTATCCATCACCAAAAAGGAAAAAATGTATTACAATGTTCACCATCTACTAGCTCATGATATGTACATTGATATAAAAAATTGACTATACAAATAAGAAATAAGTGTACACCTTAGTTGGATGAGGGTAATGTACCCTAATATGATGCCTTTAATTTCACAAGGAGTACCTGCCAATCCTTCTTGGTGAAGACAAGCATGTAGCATTGGTTCTTAAACTATACATGGAGGTCTTCTCCTTCTTTCAGAGAACTAGGCACTATGGTCTTTTGTACAACCTTCCTTTTATTGGAAAAAAATCCGATTAAAGACATAAGTCTTACATTTACCATATCTCAGAGGTAACTATACTACATTATGATTTTCTCCTTTTGTTCCTGCAACAAAAATAATTGATCATGTAGATTTTCAATGACTACTCTAGTAGCTCCATCTCCATCATTCACTAGATCATAAGCACTTGAGGCTTGAGAAATTTTAGACTTAATTGATTCCAACTGATCTTTTATGCTCCTTGTAGATAAAGGCCACTTCAAACAAAATTGAAATAATTATTTGGCTTCCTCTAAACATTTCTTAACATCCTCCAAGTTACCTTGCAACTTGGTGTGTGTAGAAGCACACCTATCCTTGGCATCAAATAGCCTCTTATCATTCAACTTCTTTGCTGCTTCCCTTTCAATATTATCTCCCATTCTAGTAGAGTACTCCCTAAAAGAGTCTAATAACAACTTCAATTGTTGAATACCTGACAAAGAGGTATCAATGCATACACTAGGAAGGCTTTCTTGTAGTACCTTGACTACTTCATCAACTAACTTTGTTCTCTTCTGGTGAGTTTAAAGAATCTCCTTTCTTGTAAAGGCATGAAATACATCACAAAGCTGTAATTTATGTAGAATGGAAATCCTTCCCATATCCACTTGTCCTTGTTGCATACGAATTTGTAGCAATTGTGTAGACACCACTAGTTGGAAATGCAATTGTATGTCCAAAATATATTCCAATGAATATTCATAGGGTCGAGAGGAGTCACAACTTGTTTTAGTTATTTCTTCTATATGTGCATCACTCTTCTCATTCTCTCTACTGCCATAGCACTCTTATGCAATCTTCCCAAATTTCAGAGGAAAATTTTGTTCCTTTTGAGCTCCAATCTTCTCTGGGACTCCTTTCTCAACTTATTTGTTCTACTCATTAGTCATCTCCACGTCTGGAGGAGTGTTTTCTGTCAACATATCTTATTGCTCATGTTTCTATATGATGGGCCCATTGATTTCTAGGAGAGATGTGTCTTGCTCAAATTGATCTTCAACATCTAAAGGAGTGGTTTCCTTATCTACAAGCACAAATTTCTTCATTAATGCAAGAATCTTTATTATTACTCCTCTATTTTCCTCTCCATCCTATTGATTTCTACCGAGGCCTTCCCCATTAGGGTATTTACCCTTTGTTTGGTCTAGAATTATTTTTCTTGCAATTGAGAAAATCCTATTCTTTCTTTATGAGTAAGGGTTACTTAAATTTTCTCCAGAGCTTGTTTTCTAATCTTTTCTTCTTACACCACAACTTCTTGTCTATTGGACCTATAGTAATGGAAAAATTAGCCCTTTTTCCTCACTGAATTTGGAAATAATTGATATATCATTAACTTAATAATGCCTTGGTTTAGCATTGTAATGTGTTGTACACATTCACATTAATCTAGGGCCCTTTTTAACAAAATGTATTTTAATATACCTTATTTAGGGTGTTGTAAAGTGTTGTAATATTACAATTTCACACTTATCTAGGGTTTCATTAATTAATTGTGGTTAATTAGAACTTAATTGGCCCTTTAATTCAAATTCAATCCCTCTTTTCAAGGATCTATCCTAACACACAATAATATATTATATGACATTTAATCTGGAAAATTTGGTGTCCTAAAAAATGTTGTTAGGACTCATTCGCCTTTACTGGGAAATGAGTCCTCTCCACATAGGAAACCCCTTTCTATGCATTTTTGAGGTGGTTTTTTGATGTTATTTCACCTCCCCAAAGCTAGGTCTTGGAAATTGTGGGTATGTGTAGGATCATGATGGGCCAAAAAGTGGTGATATGATGGGTATGTGTAGGTTATGTGGCTGATGACTTTTTTTTAACCAAAATTGTTGAAACAAAAAGGGTTTTTAAAGGAGATTCTCAGCTTTCCACCAATATAAATTATGCTTTACTTTGAATTTAATAAATAATTATTATTCATTTTCTATTTGAATTATGACTAAAGTCTTGATTGATAGGCTAATTGAAAACATCTATAGATTTCAAATGGTATCACATTTTTTGAATCTGAAACATGTGTCACATTCTATGCTTCACATACTATAGGATTAAAAAAATAAATGAATTTCATGAAGTTTTGACCAAGTTAAGGTGGTCAAACATATGAGCTTTATATATTTTTAAATTTGTAACAAAAAATCATAATTAATTATTTACTTGGAAAAAATTATAAAAAATATGCATCACATCGGACATGAGTCCTCTACTTATATCTAAAATATTATAAAAAATATTATCATTTTATTGTGGTTAGGTGGAGACAGACACCTACTTCTTATTTTTCCCTGAAATTTGAGTACTACTACATTGAAATTTCAAATTTTCACCAAATATATTTTTTGTTTTTAAAATAAATCTAGTAGTTTAGAAATTATATTCAATTTTCTATAGATTCTATTTTTACATTTTTTTGAAATAATATAGATAACTTATTCAAATTTTTACATCAAGTTGCCTAGCTCTGATTTTTCTAAATTTTTCACCACTTAAGGGCCTATTTTATCCATGATGATCTTGCACATACCCTTGTACTAGGACCCATTCTCCTTTAGTGGAAAATGAGTCCTCCAAACCTAGGACACCCATTTTTTGGCATATTTGAGGTGGGTTTTTGATGTTATTTCATCTCCCCAAAGCATGTTCCTAGAAAGTTGTGCTAGGACCCATTTGCATTTAGTCGTGAATGGGTCCTCCCATGATAGGACCCCCCTTTTTGAATTTAATTGTGGTGGTATTTTAATAATTTTCATTTCTAGATCTGATATCAGCTTGAATTACTTGAATTTTTGGGTTAATCTCTAGATTTAGTATAAATGTAAGGCTAATTCACATAGTTTCACCTAAGAATCATTAGGAAAGCATCCTAAGAGTTCACAACAAAATTTTAGAGTATTACAAGAGAAATTTAAAGAATTCAAGGGAAATTTATCAAGGTTTTATTGCAGCAATTCAAGATCATATCATCATGTCAAAGGCATAATACATCAAACATGTTGTGGAGCTAATGTTGTTGATGTAGCATTGAAGATCCATCTTGCAAGCATTGTTAAACATCCTATTTGAGATCAAGATCTACATTTTTCATGGACACTTCATGTTAGTTTAGAGATTAACATTCCAAGACATCTCCCAAGGTATCATCATTACATATTTAATGTTTTATGCTTCAATTTCATTATTTCATCATTTTGTTTAATTACCTAAAAGGGGTTTGACTAAGGAAAACCCCTATTCACTGAAAATCAAAAAAAATTTCTCCCCTTGAATGTGTATTTGTAGATTTATAGGTTGAAGATCAAGTGGAGAAGAAGATTGAAGCAAAATTGTCAAAGTTGTCAAGTTGCAAGTTTGTCATTCATACTCTAAGGACAAAGCAAGGAAGCTACAAAATTTGTTACAAGATTTTGGGAGCTGAAGACCGAGGATCTAAGAGTGCATGAATCAAGGAACATAGCCTAAAACTCAATTTTTCTAAACCCTGTGGACAAATATTTTGGCACCCTAATGCTCTCTAACACTTCTAGGGTTTTTCACCTAAAAGGAGAGAGATGGGACAAAATGGGCAATGTCCCCACTCAAAACTAATGCAAGTATGAATGAAATATGCCTAAAATAAATTTATAAATGCAATAAAATAATAAAATATGTTGATTATTAATGCAAAACCTAAGAAATGCAAGATGTTTGAAAACACAATGTTGTATGCAAAATGACCTAAGAATGCAAACAAACAATAATAAAAATGATTAAAACTAGAGAGGTGCATTTGGAAACTAGAATGTGATATAGAGAGGCTCTAGAATCCTATGGAATTTGATGTTGAATCCAACTGGGACACTTATGCCAAGCTAGTTGACTTAGTCCTATTTCAAGGAGATTCTGCCAGAATAGGTTTCAGCCAAATGGGTATCCAAAAATGCAGAAATCACTTTTCAAGCATAGCAATGGGACTAGTTAACCATTGATAGTGACTTAGTCCACCTTCTACTTTTGAGAATTTTGGGACAGGAATCTGTAGCTCTCGGTCCACACTTCTCTTCTTGATAGGTGTCTGGATCTTATTCTACAAAAATTGGGTTGTAAGAGGTCTCCAAGCTTCTCTTAGGGCTTTATTGACTTGAATGAAATTTATGGGATGATGAAACCTTTTTGACACCTTTCTCTTTGACAAATTTTCATACAAGACCTGCAAAACACACATGCAAAGAAGGAAAAAAGGGTTAAGGGTTAGAGAATAGGGGTTTTCCTTGGTCAAACCCCAATTTGGTAATCAAACCCTCAAAAATGAAATGAAATAGAAAGATAATGATGAATGAACAACATGCAATGCTACAACTCACCAAACCCTTGATTTAGAAATCAGAAGATATGCAAGTAGATGCTCTGATGAAGACTTGATAATGCCTAGAATGATTGAGAATAATGAATGTATGAATGCTAATGTATGAATTAATTATTGGAAATTAGAAGATGCAAAATGAGGGGAAAACCCTTTATTTATACTTGATTTTACAAAATTTTCGAAAATAACACATCACAGGCTGACCTTAAGGTTAAGAGAATAATATCTCGCCATAAATTTAAAATAATTTTTATTTTTGTACTAGATGGGACTAAGTCACCCAGTGTGACTTGGTCCCACTAGGGAAATTTTATGGGTATCATAAATTAAAGTGTATTTAATGATGTTTAACAGATTATTCTCCAAAACACACTTAAGTAGGGTCGGAAAGTGCATTAAGGAGTCATTTAAACATAAGAAAGGGTCAAATTATTGATGACAAGCCTAGAAAAGCATGAAAAGTTTGTTACAACTCCTTACAAAACTTTGAAATAAGACTTGGTAAGTGATAAAAAGAGGTTATTTAGGTGAATTATAATGAAAAGGTCCTAGAAAAGTGTGAAAGTGCATCACAACACTTTTACACAAGACACTATAGAATTCTTATTAGTTCTCAAGGACCCAAGATCTAATGTGAATGTGTTGACCACATTACAACATTAAATGTAGGAAAAATCAAGCCAAAATCACCAGGAGGGCCTAAACATGAGAAAAAGTAGAAGGTTAATTTTTACTGCCCAGAACCCTAAAAGACCCATTCACCACTAAAGGCAAATGAGTCCTTAGGGCTTGAAGGAGTGAAACCTAGGTTCTTGGAGTGCACTAAGAGGAAGAAAACCCAAAAGTCAATTTCTAGAACCCTAACAGGACCCATTCACCAATAAAGGCGAATGAGTCCTTTGTGACCTAAAAATAACAAGTTTTCTATAAGGTAAACATCATTTCAAGCTCTCAAAACTCCCCTTTTTATTTCTATAATAGTTAGGGTTAGTTTCTGATTATTATTTTGGAATTTTGACCTTCATAATTGAATATTTCATAGTGAAAATTAGTGGCTCATCATCTTGATCCATTCACACTTATGAACCCTATTTTTCTATGTTTCAACACCAAGCAAATCTACAAGACTTGCCAAGATTTGGTCATGAATATTACCTAGATGCATATCAAAGGACATCATATACATCTCTATTTCCTTTTCAATTGTAGATTTGTCAGTAGGATTCAACTCTTCATATAGTAGTAATGTTTCCTGAAGTGCAACATGCTCTACAATAGAACTGAATAATGCAACAAACTTCATAGGACTATGCTCTTATATTGGTGGGTTCTCCTCTTTCTTATTTCCCTTTTCTATACTGATCTCTTCCTAAGAGACTTTTGACTTCATTTTCTCAACCAATTGATGTTATTTTTCTTCCTCTTCTTCTTTTTCACAACTAATATTATTTTCTCTTATTTCTTTTTCTTTCCTTCTTCTCTTGGGAGACTTTTGTTGCATAAAGGTGTTGGATGTATCTTTCTTCTTAAAACCACTTCAAGACCTTGTTTTAGAAGCCTTTGTTATAGTAGGTGGTGTGGAGACTGAGGTACTTCCTAACCTTCTTGATTTATATGGGGTAGTCTATGGAGGAGTAGATGTGCCTTTCGATTTCTCTATAGGGTCCTCAGGGGCACCAAACTCCTCCAAATCAGCCTTCATCTTTTCAAATTTCTCTTAAATGTCCTTCTCTAGATTTTCTTTACTAGATTTATGTTTATAAGTATGAAAAATTTCAACTACTAGATCTTTAGCTTTTCTCAACACAATCTCTACAAGATTAATGCATTCTTGCTCATCTACCTCATAAGGAAAATTTAAAACCCAAATAGTTCTAAGTTCAATTGCTTCCATGTAGCAGTAATCTCTACTAACCATATGTAAATGTTAACTCATTCTTATACTTATCCACAACTTTAGTTGAAATTATTTCTCTTTCTTGCATCCAAGGTTGAAAAGGTTTAAAGAACCCCCACAACATTTAATCACACTTGACTCTTTTCTAATAAATCTTCTCAAGTGATCTCTAATTCGAGTGGATACAAGAATATTATCTAGCCATACAACATTCTTGACTCTAGGAAACTCATTGAATAAGTAAAGCATCAAGCAAATGATAAGAGTACCATACCAAAAAGGGTATTTGACTCCTTTCTCTTTTGTAAGTTCTACAACATCTTTAATCTCAAGAGCTCACAAAGATCAAAATATTTTCCTTCTTTCACCATCTGATAGGTTGTGTGTATTGCAATGACAGAGACAAAATTCTCTCTATTTATAAAAATTGTCTTGTAACCAATCACCATTGAAGCATATTTGACTATTGGATCTTCAATGTCATTCACTATTAGGGAACACTTGTCAAACTTGGCTCCAATAAGCTTCATTACCACTTCATTATTTATCACCTTTAATGTTGAAATTGGTCCAGTGGAGCTCAAACTGGTAACAACCCTAAATTCCTCTTTGGTTATCATATGTGACATGTCCAACCACATGAATTTATCATGAATTCTTCTTAGAACACACTTCACCCATTCATCTTCAAAATAGAACTTAGGAAATATTTTCCACACATAACTTTTTTTCTTTTAAACTAACATACTCTAGTTTTAACTTGAAATAATCTCCAATTAGTTCCTTTTCTCTAAACTCTACCAATTTCGTGTGATCATATTCATCCAACTTCAAATGAATGCAAATTGACACATCCTCTGTGTGTAACACATATGAAGGAGCTTGAGAGAATTCCCCTTCTTTATCTATTACCATTGAATTGTACGAATGCTTCTTAAATTTAGGTCTCGGCCTGTCAAGCACATCAATAAGCTGTGGGGTAAATATTTTTGACTTTTCTTGAGCTCAAGTTTGCTGGAAATTGTAAATACCTTGTGAATTTCATTGGTAGGGTTTCGTTCAACATGTCAAAATTACCTCAACTCTCATTTTCACTACTCTTCTCTTCAAATGTTGAACACAAATTCCTTTTAAAATATGAAAAATGAAATATAAACACTTTTTCATGACCTAAAGTATGCATTAATTACAGCAATGAAAATTTAGGTCAAATACTATCAAGCCTTCATTATATCGCCACACAGAATCATAAATATTTCACAAATCTTGGCATCAAGAGGTTTCTCACTAGAAATTTCACCAATAGATCAAGACAACCAACCTGTATATGCACCACTATGCTGACGACATCAACATCACATCTTTGGTAGGGGTTTAGAATTTTTTCTATTAAAACTCCCCCTGAGCCAATGCTTTCTATCTAGTTTCTAGAGGAAACATCTGCACCAAAATTTGGCACATATTCATTCTTCACATCATTCTCTTTCTTTTTCTTCTAGATATTGTTCATATCTTTCTTTACCTCAACCAAGTCAATATTATTTTGTGGACCAGAAGGTTTCACATTCTTTCCTCTACAAAACTTAGCTATGTGTCCAGGTTTATTACATTTATAACATGTGACACTTTGTTGCAGAGAAAAAATATTTCTTACCATTTTAGATCTACATTCAAAAGCCTTCTTCCCAAATCCATTGAATGCATAATAGTAAGGAATGACTGAGACATCATACCATTACTATAACCTTTTATCATCTATCTTTTGCATTCCCTAGCCTTATTACCAAATCTTTTGCATGCATAACATTGACTAGAAAATGATTGAAAATTATGGTTCATCCTACTTCTATACTCTAGAACTCTATGTCTAAATTTATTGCAATAATAATAGTAACCATTGAAAGATAGATACCTTTGAGTAGCTAGTTATCTGATAGGAGGTCTCTTGAAAATTTTCTTCTGGTTTTAGACATGTTTGATATTGCTCTTCTTATCTCTAGTTTTCTTTTGTTCATTATTCTCCTTTTCACCATTGTTTGGAGTCTAATTTTCCTTTGATCTTTCTCCTTTTTCAAACCCTAACCCTTATTTTTCCTTTGAATCTTTTTGACTATCAAGCATATCATCAAGAAAGGTGGAGCTCTTCTTGAATTTTTCCTCTTGACTTTTTTATTTCTCAAGATCTTTCCTCAGAGACACAATCCCTTCTTCAAGTTTTGAGCATTCTGCAAAATTGTCTTTCAATTTGAATTCAAGCAGTCTTCAACTATTTTTTCTTCCTCAACCTACACTTTCAAACTAGTGATTATCTCATTTGATTGCTTAAGTTGCTTATGTATTTCTTTGAGTTTCTCTTTAACTTTATTGACTTGATTCCTCAGCTTCTTGAAGTGCTCATCTACTTCCTTAAGATTTTCTTTTAGATCTCTATTCTCACATTCTGCTTTATCCAAATCATCAAGAGAAGATTTGAGTTCTCCTTCCATATCAACTTCACAATTTTCTTCAATAAACCCTTCCATTATAATTTCTTTTGAAGGGATAGGATACTTCCTAGTTGCCATGTGTTCAACCTCTAAGATCTACTTTAGTGGTTTATCCAATAGAAGGAACCAAGATCTGATACCAATTCTTGAACACCCAAAATACTAAGAGGGGGGTGAATCGGTATTCCCTAAAATTCATTAACTTAACAGTGCATTCAAAGCATCTCACTAAACTTCCAGAAATGGAAATAAAAAATTAAAGCATGCACTACAACAAACAACACAAGAACACCAAATTTATGTGGAAAACCCTTGAAAGGGAAAAACCATGGTGAGGATTAGCTCACAATATATCATAATTGGCTACAACATATTACAGGAGGCTCACTACCAGAAGGGCTCACTACCCAAAGGACTCATTGTTCTAAAAATGGGAGGGCTCACTTC
>VDFB02370806.1:0-30372 GCA_007258455.2 Sequoia sempervirens
AAAATCAAAAATCTAATTTATTTCCTCCAATTAGAAAATTCGTGACCACCTCCATGGAATGAGTGGTTTCCAATTTGGAAAAATCAATAAATGATTTTTTAATACCATTTAGTAACTGCCATAAACCCAATGCCCAAGTTTTCTTTTTCTGATTTTTCCAAAAATGAAACTACATCTCCACTATATCCACTTGATAATTTGCATAACAAAAATTATTTTAAATTAATTAAATTTAATTATTCTCAAAAAATTAAAATTATCCTCCTAACATGAAATTATCCTCCTAATATGAAATGCAAATGAAAATTTCAAATTTGAATTTTTTTTGGTTGATGCAAGATTGTTGGAAACTGTGGATGCTCTTGCATCAAATGGTGGAGTGGGCTTAAACATTTTTACTTAAAAACTTTCAAATAATTAGGATACTCTGACAAGATTATTGAGAAAAAAAGGGCAGTACCATTAGGGCATATGATGAGAATGAACATGAAGTAGAAGGAACTATCAAACTTCCTATTCAGGTTGGTTTAGCTATTGTAAAAATATGTCAAGTCTTGGACCTTGATTTACCATATAATATCCTCCTATGATGCCCATGGATACATTCCATTTGGGTCATCCCTTTAACTTATCATCAATGTCCCAAATTCCCTTAGAATGAAACCAAAGTCACCATTTATGGGGACCCTCAACCTTTCCATTATTGTAAGAACTTGGAAGAAAATATACAAAAATACTCCAAGTACCTAACAATGATATCTCCTCCTACTTAAAATATTATGTTTATCCATCAACATTATCCTAATCATCTACCATTCATAAACCCCTTTCATAAATCAAGGTTCAAGTACAATACAATGGTTGTGGAGATTATGGTCTCAAATGATCCTTTCATGTAAGACAACTTTCGTCTTCTCCTAATACATATGGAAAACCACAACACATATAAAAAACACCTTCTACTATCAAATTTGAGCCTAGTGTTTTCTCCAAGTGGGGAGAGCTCAACAAAGAGATCATAGAGGAAGATATCTCCAAATGGTTGTACCAAGATGAGAAAGAACAAGCTACTCTACTAGTTGATCCAAATAGCAAAGGTTCCTTGATCATTAAGAACATGGGATTCACAGGCCATGGAAGCCTTAGTCTACATCAACAAGGAATAATAGATCCCATTTTTCTAGAGAAATGACAGAAATACCAAGGGCTTGGGTATGGTTCACAAAATAATGTTACCCCTAACATTGAGAGTATCCCTAGTGAGGTAGTTAGAGTTTCTCACGTGATTAACACTTCTAATGATGATACCATCGAGGACTCTTCCATGTACATCATGGATTTATTTTAGAATACATCCATCAACACCATTAAGACCTTGTAATTTACCTCATCTTCACAAAATAATAGTCTTCAACTCATTTACCCCCAACTCATCAATTGGGACCAACAACAAGCACCTGTTTTGGATGTATTCAAAAATGATGACATTATGTTGAGTTCATGGGACTTAGAGATGGCATGCCTCCTGGAGATCACAAAGAAGGGTTCCATATAGAGATTTATGTGAAATCATACTATGGGTGAAATTTGAATCCTTTAGTCGCAAAAGTGAAAATGTAAAAATAAAAATAAATCCCCTAGTGAAAAACATGATGTGGCACTTTTAGACCAAGAAAAATTCAAAATAAAAGACATATCCAAGGGTGAAAACCTCTCTAAGGCACCTAAGGATGAAGGATTTGACCTATCTAGTATCACTAAGCATCAAAAGAAATCAGCAACATTACTGGAAGACTTGCATCAGATCAAATGTTGGAACCGCTGACAATCCTAAGATCACATTTTATGCAGCATCTCTAGATCCTAATGAGAAACAAAATTTTACATCATTCCTAGAGGAATGAAAAGTCAACATTGCTTGGTCCTATGTTGACATTCTTGGATTAGATATAGCATTAGTGGTCCATCACTTAACAATATATACAAAGGTAAAACCAATGAAACAAAATTTATGTAAGATGCATTCACAAATTGCACTACTTGTCAAAGTTGAGCTACAAAAACTTTTGGTTGTTGGTTTCATAAGACCAATTGATTATCTAGAATGGGTGTCCAATATAGTACTTGTTTCCAATCCCACTAAGGGAATATACATCTACATAGATTTTAGAAATCTCAACAAAGCTTCTCCTAAGGATTACTTTCCATTGCCTGACATAGACATCATGATGGATTTGACACCAGGTCATGTGATGCTCTCTATTACATCCCACATGTGCCCTAGCTATTTTGACGTGATGCCCTAGATATTTTGATGTGATGCCCTAGATATTTTGATGTTGTTCCCTAGTATTTTGATGTTGTTCATCAAGAATGGATATATATATATATATATGTCATTAATTAGCTTGATGAATGAAGATATACAATGTATATATAACTAGATTAAGTAAGTTAATTTGCAGATGTTTTCATGTTTGATCTAGTGGTTGCATCTTTACATAGATGCAAATGCAAGTATGTAATGAGATATCAGAATAACTACTTGTGTTTGATCTAGTGGTTGCAGGATAGATGATGCAAGATCAAATGGTATTGACCTACTACGACACAAAACAAGTTAGATTAAACAACCACCTATTCCTCAAAACCTCAAGAACTAGCTTTCTCAGTTTGACTTTTCCCTCTCTGCTAGGTCTACAAACCTAATTTTCTTAACTTTTCTCCTCAATAGTTCTCTCCCCAGCCTAGAACTTTACTATTTTGAAAACCCTTCAAGACCATATTAAACATGTACCAAACCAACTATCAACTCCTTTGGAACTAATGACTCAAAACCTCAAGGAAATGATGTCCAAGTAGATCAACTAGGTCTATTTTCCAAAGAAACTCCCTTTTAATCTCTTCACCAACTTGACACAGCCATCCAGATCTTAAAGATAGATGACAAAACCCTAGATTCACCAAGCTTTAGGACCCTAAGCTTTCTTATACTCGTTGTTTCAAGAAACCCTCATTTTCCTTAGGTTTTGGTAGGGTTTATTCAAAATCATAATCCCAACACACTTACAACCTTATAAATGCCTCCAACACTCTGCAAATGGCATCTACAAAATCAAAAAACTCTCACAAAGACTCTTCACTCAACCATTCTTCAAACTCACTCTCAAACCCTCATCTTTCACACAATTTTTACCAACTTTTAGAGGACAATCATGTTTTCTTCGCTCCAAATTCTCATACAAAAATTCCTAACATCCTACCACCCTAAATTATAACATTCCACACCCATACCACTTAGTCATAGTAAACACAAAAGGTGGGATGGGTCTTACATCATGTTTAAGACTTCAAACTCCACAAAGTTAATTACAGACCTGTCAACAGAAAAATGAACCAAACTCCCACCAAAATGTGAATTAAGAACTCAAATTAGGTGAAAAATAAAGTTAATACGTGCCCCTTTAATGTTCATAATATTTCATGCATCTACTTGCCCTGTGCGGGCCATACACCTACTGGAAAGTGAAGAAAAACAAAGAATTTTTTGTGTAATGCACACTAAAACAGAAATCTTTATTCAAAATTCTTCAAGAGAGATTACAACAACATCTTCCACCCATATTTAAACTTATCTCCTCATCCCCCAACTACTTCAACTCCCTCCAATGACCTTTCAAAGCCAAATGACCGTTGGCCTTCCCAATACAAGTGATTTTGCACCTAATAACAAATTTACAATTTTCACAAATACCTTTTTACATTTTTCATATAATGGACATTCTTTAAACTTTGTAACCCCCTAGAAGACTTAGACACACCACCTAGTGGCCTTCATGGCCTTTATTTAAACCAAAATACTTAAACACCAACTTGGTTCAAGGTTACAATAACCTATCCTTTACAAAATCTTGCAACTTGAGCACTATTTTTTTACAACATTTAAACTCTTCTACAAAGTTAACAACTTAATTCCACTCTAATGGTCAAATGGACCTTATTGACACAACTAATGACTACAACCGCTAGATCAACCTACCTCAAATCACCTTGATCACATGTAGACCCAAGTATATTGGTGCTCCTGCACCAATAGATCACCTCCAAGGAGGGAGGAAAAGTATCATCAGGTACGAGGAGTAATGGAAGAGAATTCTAGTGCCATCTAAAACCCAACCTATAAGTTTGTGACTATCATTTGAGTAGGGTTTGGAACTTCAAGTCCTATGTTGTCAAGTAAACTACAAGGTCGACCCTAGGTGTTAGGATCACCTAACCTATGTTGTTGGTCATGTAGCATCACCTTATTATTTCCTTTGAATTTAAAGTTAAAATTGAATCTTTAATGGAAATTGAACTTTAAATGGCTCTCAAAAATATTTAAATAATTGATCAATATAAAGGAAGTAAACTTAATATATATCGATAATATGAAACATGTATTTATATAAATAAAATAGAAGAAAATGTTAATTGTTTTATTATTTAATATTTAAAAAGAAAACATAGTCTTTAAGGATTTGTATAGGGGCGGATAATTTATTCTTGGCAATCTGAATATGATATTTAACAACCCGGATATACTATTAAAGTTATAATCACCAAAATTAATATTTCAATCTTTCAAGATTTTTCATGGAATAAAGTTTATAAATCAAAAATTTCCTTATTGAGCATGGAGAGTAGCGAACTATTGGATAGTGATATTCGAAAAGATTAGCATGTCAGGCACTTCACAAATGAAAAATGGGGGAATGGGTTTAAACTGAGCTTCTCTTCTTTTGTAGATTCATTCCATCTCTTCACATAGAACCGTTTCTTGGAAAAATATATTTTGGGGAAAAAATGAGGCTAAACTAAGAATAGGGATATGGTTTTTGAATCACAAAACCTGGGTGAAAGCTGATTCGAAGCTGAGGAGTATTGGCTGTCATATAGTAACTAGTGAGCACTCTAAATCAGAATTCAAGGATGAACTGTGTAAGCTAGTCGAGATGAATCAGTGTCGCTATCTAGAGATAAGATCAAGGGTCATTCTTCTATTGTTTCAGGTATATGAACATGCATGTCATTTTTCTTTCTTAGCCTATGGTAGTATTATGGAATTTTATGCTATTGCATATGTGTAAAGTTTATCAAACTTGATATGTAGCATGCATGGATTCGTGTTCTGAAAAGAATAGTAGTTCTCTTAACCGAGCAATGCATTCGAGTCTTTCCTTGGAAGAATTTGTTAAGTGCTTATTTTGAACCAATAGTGATGAATTTCACACCTTGAGAGCCACGTTTCAAAAGTAGTGACCTTGAATTTCAACTAAGAGTTTACACCACCTCATGCCTTGGTGCTCACGGCCTTTAATGGCTCTCAAAAGTAATTTACATACATTAAAAGGAAACATCTACACCTACATGATCATAAGTCACGACCTGATAAAGATTAATCTAGCTTAAGAAATAATTCTATTATTATTTCACTTAAATATCAAGAATTTCTCTTGTATTCGAATGAGTCATCCTTTATACTCTCTTTGTGTTTCACTTTTAAAAGAGTTGAGACCTCCATTTTTGTTTACCAGCTGAAAGGATACAGAGGATTCTTGTTTAAATCTGTAATGGAGAATTAATGGTTTGGTGTCACTCAGACGTGAGTCTTTTTAAGGGAATAAAGTGGGAAAAAGAGAGTGTTTCTTGTAGTTTCCTTGCACGCATACTAGGGTTATTATTTTTAAAACTCTTGGATGAGTAACTTGAACCTTCAAAACTGAAATCTCAATTATAAGTTATCTAAGAATGAGGAGCTTGAAACAATACGAGGCAAGTGGTTCTCTTAGTAAAAGATTGAATCCTTGCTTACTTGGTGCTAAAAAGGTTGTGAATTAAGTAGAGCTCCTAAAAAATAGTTTAAACTCTTGTAGGAACCAAATGATATTCTCATGAGTCAATATGCAGTAGCATAAGAGACAGACATGAAGGTTTAATTTCATTATAAGACTTCTTGTTGAGTAGGGTGATAAACTTGATTACATGAATTCACTGTGTCATGTTGCGCTTAATTAAAACCTTGGCCAAGGTGGTGCTACAAACTGCTAGTGTTAGTCATTTTTCTTTGTCCTAGTTATGCGCCCAATCAGAGGTCATACTAGTTGGGAGTTTCCTATATTGTATGACCGACTAGGTATTGTGTAGGGTCAAACACATTCTCAAATGGCATTAGATTTTTTCCTTCCATCGTTTCTCTACGAAGGGTTGGGCCCTTCTAGAAGGAAATGGCATAGGGGACTAGCAAGTCCGTGGATGGATCAAAAATCACCCTAATGATATTTTTTCTCCCCCTTAGTTCAACAGTAAAACATGGTTAAAGTTCTAGATGGATTGACAGATTCAAAGAATACTGTAATCTCAAACTCTCTATATCTATGTATGGTTATTTACTAAATAGTTTTCCTTTCTATATCATTCATGCTTTTCAATAGAAATTAGTTTAAGTTTATGTTCTTTCTTTTCTTAATTTGAAAGCAAAAATATATTTCTTTGTATCATTAAATTTATCCATGTCAGTTTCATGTATCAGTTATATTACGCATTTCAATTTATGCAAGATTATATTTGAATTAAATGTTGCATTTATATTAGATGCTTAGTTGTAGTATTTTACATATAGTATCAAAGCAACCGGGTTTGACACTGAACCTAGGGCTCATCACCACAAGAAAACTTAGGAATAATAAAAATTGAAACAAAGCATTTTGGTTTTTCCAGGATGTGGATTTATACCACTAAACGTAAAAGAGCTCAAGATCCATTTTATTCTCAACTTTGGAGAGTAGCAAGTTTGAAACATGATTATTCATGCTACACTCCACCTTTTGATAATGAAACCCTAGTTGATGCACTTAAATGACTGAAAAAAGAAAGACAACCCTGGACAACTTCAAGAAAAGGAAGTGAAAACAACCATCATGGAAAATAGGATACCTAAAACTGAAAAAAAATCTATAACCTCTGTTGTAAACAAAAATGAGTTTGATGACTTGAAGGAACCTCGTGTACCCACTCCGGGTTACTAACTAATTCCTTATTCCACATTAGAAGGGTAGGAAGAGCCCATAACTAGAAGCGATAGTAGCTCTTAGATAAGGGCTTGAGATGTAAATATTGTAAGAAAAAAATTGTTGTGCTAATAAAATATCAATTTTATTGTGTGTAACTTTGAATTACATGTATGTAAGTAAATAATGGAATAAAGAGACTAAAAGAGCACTTATTTAATAGGTTAAATAAGTAAATTAGATATGTCTCATATGCAAGAAGGGGGGGGAAGTTGAACCCCCATAGACCCCTACAACCAAATTAGACATGCTTCTGCTCATGATGCAAGACACTCAAGCCAGACTCCATCATTTGGAGCAGAGGGAGGATAGACACACAAGAACTCAGAATGAGGAACATGAGTCTTAATTTAGAGATAGAAATATTGAAACAGACCATAGACATCAAACTGACAGTGAAGAACATACCTTTTCCCAGTCTAGTAAAGATAAAATAGTACGTAGTTTCATTTCTGACAACATGAAAAAGGTTAAACCACCCCAGCATGACAGATCCAAGGCCGGTGATTTCACTAAGGCATGGTTAACTAAAATGGGAAAATATTTTGAAATCCGAGATTATACTAGGAATATGAAAGAAATATGGGGGGCTTACCAGCTGACAGGAGAAGTTGTCGGTTGGTGGGAAAACAAGAAGGATGAATTAGGCTTGACATCCGCCAATGTGACATGGTAATAGTTTGTAGAAATATTTAGGCAATGATGGCTGCCTCAATTATTCTTTGAACAGAAGTTGGCAGACTTCCAAGAATTGAAACAAGGGGAACTTTCTATACATGCTTACTAGGAGAAGTTTACCTGTTTTCTTAAGTATGTTCCACAATTTCAAAAAGATGAGAAGTAAAAAAATAGAAAGTTTATTATGGGACTCAACAACCCTATAGGTGGGTTTGTAGATGTATTGGCCCCTACCACTATGAATGAAGCCTATGAGAAGGCCGTAAGATAGGAGCAAAAGCTCAAAAAGGATGACTCCATTAGGGATAGGAATAGAAAGAGGAGGAACTAATCACAAAACTCCCAATCATTTAAGAATAAAGGAGATAACTTCGGGTCCAAGAAAAAAAATGCAAAAGGGTTTAAAGGAGGTCGTCAGGACAAATGGGGAGATAGAAGAGGTTTTGATAAATCTAGAAGAGGAAATGAGGAAAATAATAGAGGAACTAAAAAGAGAGGACCCCCAGGGGGATGTTATACATGTGGGGGCAAGCATTACACCAACCAGTGCCCCACAAGAAGTCAAGGTGGACAGCAATAGAGGAAACCTTTACCTCCACAGTAGAAAACATTTTAGTAGAGAATCCATGTAGCGGTGGACAATAGACAAGAAAAATATCAATTTTCCCCAATAGAGACTCCAGGTATGCTATATGGAAACCCAATAACTATACTCATAGACACAGGAGCTACAGAAAGTTTCATTTCTCCTAAGATGCTAAGCAATTTTCCTAAAAGAGTAGGATTTATGGCTAATTCTTGGACTATTGAGTATGCCAACCAGTCGAGAGCTTGAGTAGAGAAGTGTGTATTTGAAGCTAGGGTTGAACTTACAGGCCTTACCACAGAAGTAGATTTATATGTAGCACCCATAGGCACCTATGATATCATTCTAGGCATATATTGGTTGGGAAAACACAAAGCCAAGGTTAACTATTATGACAAAAGAGTTGAGTGCGAGGATGACCTAGGAAATAAAGTGTTGGTGCAAGGCACTCATCATGAGATTAAGTTCCGACAACTTTTTGTTATACAATTAAAGCGAAGTGGAAGGAAGGGTTGTCAACTCTTCGCAGTAAAAATGGAGGAAGTTAGAGAAAACAAAGAAATTGCTTACCATGATGACCTAGTGATGTATGAAACTAGCTATCTCCACGGGGAAAGTGCAACGAAATATGAGAAACCAAAGGAATCCTTTGAAGAAAAATATCCCTATCTTCAGGATTATCGAGATTCTTTTCATGAAGAATTACTCGGGTTACCACCAAAAAGGATCTTCGATTTCTCTATTGAGTTAGTACCAGGAGTAGCACCAATGTCGAAAGCTCCCTACCATATGACAGTTGTAGAACTTATGGAATTGAAGGATCAATTACAAGAGTTACTAAGCAGAGGTTTGATTAGACCTAGTGTGTCGCGATGGGGGACACCAGTAATTTTTGTTAATAAAAAGGATGGGACCCTTCGTCTCTGCATAGATCATAGAATGCTAAACAAGTTAACCATCAGGAACAAGTACCCTCTACCCCACATCGATGATTTGTTTGATCAAATGTGGTAGACCAGTATTTTTCTCCAAAATAGATCTACGATCAAGGTATCACCAATTGAGGCTTAGAGATGAGGATATCCACAAAACAGCCTTTAGGACTCGTTATGGGCATTACGAGTTCACAGTATTACCTTTTGGGCTTAGCAATGCCCTAGCAGTATTTATGAATCTAATGAATAGTGTGTTCCATGACTACTTGGATAGGTTTGTTCTGGTATTCTTGGATGATATTTAAATTTACTCTAAGAATGAAGAAGAACATTATCAGCATTTACAAATTGTTTTATAGTGCTTGCACGAAAACAAGTTATATGGAAAGTTATCTAAATGTACCTTCTTTCAGAAAGAAGTACAATACCTCAATCATATCATTTTAGAAAAAGATATTGTTGTAGATCCAGCTAAAATAAAGGCTATAACAGAATAGCCCACCCCCAAGAATGTGCATGAAGTAAGAAGCTTTAAGTGCTTAGCAGGCTACTACAGGAAATTTGTAATGAACTTCTCACTTATAGCATACCCAATCACATCACTCCAAAGGAAAGGGAAAATTTTTGTATGGACAGAAAAATGTCAAAAAAAAATTGAGCTCCTTAAGGAGAAGCTAATCACGACACCAATCTTAAAAGTACCAGACCCCGAGGGGCAATTTTTGGTTGTAACCGATGCCTCAAGGGAAGGACTAGGTGGGGTACTAATGCAGAATGAACAGGTAATAGCTTATGAATCCTGGAAACTCAAAATTTATGAATAGAACTATGCAACACATGATTTGGAGCTCGTTTCTATAGTGCATGCTTTACAAATGTGGCATCACTACCTACTTGGAAAACCATTTGAGCTCCGATCAGATCATTAGGGGTTGAAATACATATTTACCCAACCTAATCTCAATGTAAGGAAAAGGTGATGGTTCGAATTAATCTCAAACTATGATTTTGAGATTAACTACATTAAAGGGAAAGAAAGTTGGGTAGCATATGCTTTGAGCCATCGACGGCATGTTAATGCGGTAACCACAATGCATTCAGATTTTAGAAACCATGTGCTTCATCAACTAAATGATGACAGATATTACCAGCGGGTAAAGGTAGCTCTACAACTCAACCCTCAAGATCCAAGGTGTGAGGGGTTCAGAATAGAAAATAATGGATTACTAAGATATCAAGGTAGAATGTATATACCCAAAAGCACCGAACTTAGAAACTTGATTTGGAAAGAAATTCACTATGCACCATACTCTGGACATCCTAAGGTTACTAAACTTCTAGAAAATATTAAACCTCTATATTTCTAGAAGGGAATAAAAAAGATGTGGCAAGATTTGTGGCAAGTTGTTTAGAGTTCTAGAGACTTAAGGCTAAACATCAACATCCCACAGGATTGTTGCAACCCAACACAGTACCTACTTGGAAATGGAAAATAATCAGTATGGACTTCGTCCAAGGATTTCCTATGTCCAAAACAAACATAACACCATATTGGTAGTAGTAGATAGACTTACCAAGGTAGCACACTTCATACCAGGAAACTTAACAAATGGTGCACCCATTTGCCTATAAATTTGTGCAAGAAGTATTTTGATTACACGGAGTACCCAAGAAAATAATATCCAATAGGGATGCTAGAATGACGTCTAGATTTTGGAAAACCTTGTTTACAGCTCTGGGTACGCAACTAAACATTAGTTCCACCTATCATCCTCAAATAGATGGAAAAACATAAAGGATCAACCAAATACTAGAGGATCTTCTCTGAATGTACTACATGGATCAACAGTACAAATGGGAGGACTACCTTCCCTTAGTTGAGTTTTCTTATAACAACTCCTATCATTCATCAATAAAAATGGCACCATTTGAGGCACTATACGGAAGGAGGTGTAGAACTCCTATCAGCTGGGATAAGCTAGAAGATAGGATAACGCTTGGTCTAGAAATGCTCTAAAAAATGGAAGAGCAAGTAAAGTTGATCAGGAAAAGGTTAGCAGAAGCTAACGATCAACAGAAAAACTATGCAGATGCAAAGCAAACTCCTAAACAATTTGAAGTAGGAGAGAAAGTGCTTCTTCACATCAAACCCCATAAAAGTGCCATTAAATTTGGAAAATCAACCAAACTTAAACCCCGATATGTTGGACCATTTGAAGTCCTAGAATTTATCAATCTGGTTGCTTATAAAATTTCTCTACCACCAGCTCTTTCCCGGTTGCATGATGTTTTCCATGTTTCATATCTTAAAAAGTATGTGTCTGATTTTGCACATTTAATTTATTGGAACTCCTTACAGGTACAGGACCCAGGGGTAGTCATGATCGATCCAATCAGGGTGCTCGAGGTATGTAAGCATCACTTACATAACAGATAAGTTACTTAGTGTAAGGTCCAGTGGGACCAGTACTCAGAAGATAGTGCCACTTGGGAGGACTTCAATGAAATGAATCAAAAATTCCCTCATCTATTTAATGTTTATAACAGTTGAACTTCTTTCATTATGTTGGATAAACAATGAAAAAAAATTGTTACTTTTATGATACTCTAAATCATCGAGGACAATGATTCACAAGGGGGAGGATATGTTACATCCCACTTGTGCCCTAGCTATTTTCATGTCATTCCCTAGATATTTTGATGTGATACCCTAGATATTTTGATGTGATGCCCTAGATATTTTGATGTTGTGCCCTAGTATTTTGATGTTGTTCCGCAAGAATGGAAATATATGTCATTAATTAGCTTGATGAATGAAGATATACAAGGTATATATAACTAGATTAAGTAAGTTCATTTGAAAAAAAAATCATGTTTACATAGATGCAGATGCAAAGATGTAATGAGATATTGGACTAACTACTTGTGTTTGATCTAGTGGTTGCAGGATATATCACCTCCGAGGAGGTAGGAAAAGTATCATCAGGTACGAGGAGTAATGAAAGAGAAGTCTAGTGTCATCTGAAACCCAACTTGTAAGTTTGTGATTGTCATTTGAGTAGGGTTTGGAACTTCAAGTCTTGAGTTGTCAGGTAAACCACAAGGTCGACCCTAGGTGTTAGGATCGCCTAACCTATGTTGTTGGTTGTGTAGCATCACCTTATTATTTCCTTTGAATTTAAAATTAAAATTGAATCTTTAATGGACCTTGAACTTTAAATGGCTCTCGAAAATATTTAAATAATTGATCAATATAAAAGAAATAAACTTAATATCTACTGATAAATTGAAACATGTATTTATATAAAGAAAATAGAAGAAAACGTCAATTGTTTTATTATTTAATAGTTAAAAAGAAAACATAGTCTTTAAGCATTTGTATAGGGGTGGATAATTTATTCTTGGCAATCTGAATATAATATTTAACAACCTGGATATACTATTAAAGTTATAATCACCAAAAATTAATATTTCAATCTCTCAGGATTTTTCATGGAATAAATTTTATAAATCAAAAATTGCCTTATCGAGCATGGAGAGTAGCGGAATATTGGATAGTGATATTTGAAAATATTAGCATGTCGGGAACTTCGCAAATGAAAAATAGGGGAATGGGTTAAAATCAAGCTTCTCTTCTTTTGGAGATTCATTCCATCTCTTCACACAGTACCGTTTCTTGGAAAAATTATTTTTTTGGGGAAGAAATGAGGCTGAACTAACAATAGGGATATGGCTTTCGAATCACCAGACCTAGATGAAAGCTGAGTCAGAGTTGAGGAGTATCGGCTGCCATATAGTAACCAGTGAGCACTCTAAATCAGAATTTGGGGGTGAACTATGTAAGGTAATCAAGGTGAATCGATGTCACTATCTAGAGACAAGAGCAAGGGCCATTCTTCTATCGTGTTGGGTATACAAACAAGCATGTCATTTTTCTTTCTTAGCCTATGGTAGTATTATGTAAGTTTATGCTATTTCATATGTGTAAAGTTTATCAAACTTGATGCGCAGCATGCATGGATTCACAGTCTAAAAAGAATAGTAGTTCTCTTAACTGAGTTAATATATTCGAGTCTTTCCTTGTGTTGATGGTTTTTCCAGTGCACTTAAAAGAACTCCTAAGAAATAGCCAATTCCTATATTCAAAATTCCTAAAGATGACTAGCCAACTGACAAGATCTAGTCATAGACTAAGATCTTCTGCACTTTAGGCTCTATGGGACCTAGGAGGGTGTTCCTATTGGTGTTCATTGATATTGTACTAAATAGAACACATTATTTTCATAGATCATTTTAACTGAAAGGAAAATGTGCAAAGCTTACTATGAAATTGGCTTGTTTTGAAGTAACTTGCTACCATTTCAGCAAATGCTATCCCACATGACAATTAACATCAAATTTCTATAAAGATTTAGGAAATTTTAAAGTAATTTCAAATTTGATTCTAGCTAGGCTGGCCACCATACAACAATTTGATCAACCCATTAGGTGGATCTCTAAGGAAATAGATTAGTGCCTTATTGAATTGGGCGATGGAGTCATACACACAATAATCAGTAATAAATAAATGACTTTAAATCTTAATAAAATGGACTACCCACATAACAGCTTTGTATTATGGAGCTCACAATTTCTAATACACCACTGCTTATCAAATCCTTAGCAAATAATTGTAAATCTATGACTCCATTTGAGAAAACTGATATCTTGAATCAAAGCAGAAAATAGAGACATACATTTGAACTGGTGTTCAAAAGAAAAATGAAACTATTATTAACAATTCCATTCAAGATTTACTCAGATCCACATAAGGAGAGAAAATGCATCAGAATTAGACTTTCATTTATATTCATGAGTCAAATTTTCATAACAATTTAAGACAATATGTATATGTTCTTCCAAAGAGAGCTCAAAACAGGCACATTATTTTGTTCCTCTTGTAAAATTCATATACACCTGACCTAGACCTAACCAGAAAATTTTCATCTATATTTTCTTTCTCCCATTTTCCTCCTTTGCAAGTGAGCCTTGAATTCCCCTTTATATGACAAGGGAGCAACAAGCTTCGGGATCAAATGCAATTTCATTTCATATTTTCATTTCATCAAAATTTCAATTGCATTTTACTTGCATTTCAAAACCCCCACACGTTGAATTTGCAAAACATGGTGTGGCTAGGGAAAGCCAAAATGTAACTGCCACCAAAGAAGGGAAATGCTAAGTACCGCCAAAATTCCCTTTGTCGCCATTCGAGCTACAATGAACCAGATAACCAAAATGCCACGAGGGCGCACAACTGACATCGAACATCAAAATGTGCCACGCACACAAAAAAAAAAAATAGGACCACCAGTAACAACAAACTTCATTAACACAAAAATTCAAGACCCCACGCACAGAAAATCCTTATTTACCCTTTACACTACCCTTACTAGTGCCATGTCCACGGTACACACAGCCACTCCTAGTCATTGCTAGAGGAGGAGAGGAAACCTTGGCTTCCTCCTCTTTCTTTTCTTTGCCTAACATGCTTCTAGTACGCCTGCTAGGGGTTTTAACAATGACAAAACAGATATCACTTCCTCATTAGAGGGAAGACCATCACTCAAATGAGCTAAATACCGACAGTAGTCAAAGTCGGTCTCGATTTTAGAGGGGTTGCTCGTAAGGTCAATAGGTGAATGTTAACGTCCATAGGAGTCGCGCCCATATCTTATTTTCTTCTATGCTCCCGTGGGAGACCACAATGGGCTCTTTCCTTTGTCCTCCTCTTTTCTTGTAGCATCACCCTAGAATTGTAGCATTTGACTACACCTACTAGGTGGGAGTCTGGGATTTTCAGCAGAAGTATTGGCCTCCATGGCTTGAGCAGTTTTTGGTGCATCAAAACCAGACCTCCGAGAATTCAAGTGAGCGGACTTCCTTCACTAACTCATTTGACTAAAAAATCTGAAAAAAATTTCCAACGAAAGATGTATAATCAAATGTATTGTCGGGTACTTGTGAATATTTAATGTGAAATTTTCAATTTTTTCAAAATTTGTGCCCGACATTCGTTGAAATTTTGACGAAAATCAGGTTCATTGAAATTTCAAAAAATGTTGGGCACAACTTTTGAAAAAAATTGAAAATTTCACATTAAAAAGTCTGTTTTAATTTATAATTTATTAAATTCAAACACATCCAAAATTATGTCCCTTGCTTTAATTCAAAATAATTCTATATTATAGAATACATTTTTTAAAATTTTAAGATGAAATAGCAAGGAAAAATCAAACAAATATCTTTATGAAAGAAGTATATTGGCGTGAAATTAAATATGATTTGTATTCCAATGTAAAAACTACAAAGAATGGAAACAATTCTTTCAACACATAAACTATTATGTAGTAGTCAATTAAAATGAAAAAGCTTACTCTATATTAGTTAGGATACACAACTAAGAAAATGATCTAAATAGTCTAATAATTTGACAAACAGTGATTTTCGTCAAAATTTCAACGAACGTTTACCAACATATACTATTGTAGTTTTACCAACATATATATTATAGTTTTACCAACATATACTATTGTATGCTTGCATGGCTTCTTAGTTAATATATTTTTTTTTATTATTGATCTTTTTGATATTTTCTATAAGTTATTATTAGATGATATACATCGGATTCCTTTTAATTTTTTATATTTGAAGATACATAACTAATTACAAGGACAATATAAAGAAGATATATCTATATATGTATCACTTATGATTTTCTAAAATATTTTACTTCCATGTCAACCACTTTCTTTACTTCAATTGAGAAACATAATACCTCTATAATCTTGCATTTATCAAGTGTCAATAAAATAAAATTCAAGTACTTAGCTATCAATTTTGTCTTGAGAGTATTGATCTAGTAATAATATACTAGCCAACTAATACTCATCCAATGATATCATCTTGCATTGATTTGTGTTACTTGACCATCACGTAATTGAACCAAGTACCACTTTAGAAATACCACTTACATAGTCTTCTCTTTCTACAAACCCCCCATTGTGTTCATAAGGGTTTTATTGTATGTCCCATCAAATACTATGCCTTAATCATGTAACAAGTAGATAAGTCATCTTTACTAAGGTCAAACAAGGTTGTTTTATCACAAAATACAATAGTTTTTAATTTTAAGTGTTAGATTTTTGTTTTTATTATAAGGTTTATCTTGTAGGTTTAAGGTATGAATTTAAGGATCTTACAATGTTTTTTCAACCAATGGTATTATTCTATCCTATATCTACCACTCTAGTTCTAAAATAAAACATACTGTGATAGGGCGAAAATACTTGCTAGAAAACGAGCAGCAAACAAAAGAGTGAAAACAACTATGAACACCCTAAACCTTAAGATTGGCCGAGTTGGATTCAAAAACAAAGAAAAGATAACAAATGAAGTTGATTCACCTTGTCTCGAATAGATCATTTGGTTGGCCCTTCGATATTTGATGTTGTATGCTCCTTTGATGGCAAAAGATGCAATTTGTGAGATGCAATGGGGATGGAAAATGGGTGAAAATGGATGCAAATGCAAGAATTTGGCTAAGTATAGCTCAAGAGAAAAAAATTCAAGAGTTTGGATAGCATAAATGATCTCCCCTTCAAAATGAGAGAAAAGAGGGGGTATTTATAGAGAATTTTGGTCTCTCTAGGGAAATGGACGGTCAAGATTGAGCCACCAAGATCAAGATGTAGGGCTAAGGTGAGTTGAGATCTCACAAGCCCTCACATCTTGACATGTGGCATGTGAAGTGGCTTGTAAGGGATGATGTGTACATGAGGTGGAAATAGGGTACATGACATGGAGGTAGTACATAGTACCTTGGGATTGGGACAAGATCTTCTCATAAAGGAGGTCCTTGTCCCCATGTGGGTGAGAGGACATGTGAAGAATTAAAAATTTCTCAAATATCTACATGGGGATGAGAAAAGGAATTTTAAATTCCAAGGGATGCATTGGGGGATTAAATGTGAATTAATAATTCACATAGGGAATGGAGTGCCTTCTTCAAAAAGAGAAAGCATTTAAGAAGGTTGACTTAGGACACATTCCATAAATGATATGGGGATTAGGATAACCTAATTAAGTGATTAAGGTTGTGCAAGTACTTGATTAGACAAATTAATGACAAATTAGAGGCAAGTGATAAATTATGGAGGATGGGACCCTAATGATGATTAGGGGTGTGCACATCTTAATCATAAATTAATTATGATTAACAAAGAGGGTTAGATTTCACATATGACTTGATGTGACAAGTAAAGATCACATGGGGATGAGTAAAAGGAATTAAAAAATTCTTGAGAGGTTGATTAGGCTAGTTAATGAAGGATTAGAGGAGGGTTAAGTGGCTAAGAGAGATTAGAGGGCAAAAAAATTTGGAGGATGTGACACATCCTAATGATGAGATTAAAAGATGGATTAGGATTAGATAAAAATGATGGAGGATGTGACATGAAAGGAATTAAATAAATGGCATATTTATTTAATTCATTTTATGAAAGGGGGAAGGTATTTAATTATTTAACTAGATACCTTAGTGATTAGAAGAACTTTAGAGGTATTAATTAAATTAATGCGAATAAGGGGATGCTTAGACGAAAAGGGATAAATTTGGATAAATTAAGTGTCCAAATTTAGGTGTCTACACATACAAATCAAACTTAATTAGCAATCACACCTTAGTGTGCAATGGGTACACCGAAAAAGTGTGGAATTTCAATTAGGATAAATTTTGGTCTATTTTTTGCATACATTTAGTCAGTACATGAGGTCAATTGGTAAGACATTTAGCAATGATTTTTTTTGTGCAACAAAGGTCTCAATGGAGAAATAATAGCTTCAAATGAACTATGCATCCACTTACAGGGATCCAAACATGATTGAAATAAAACCTCTGAATTAGGAAGATGATCAAGCTCCATTACCAACAGGCTCATGTTATGCTTGCAATAAGGAGGGAGGGAGAGAGAGATGGAGAGGTAGCGATAGAAAGAGGGAGAAATAGAGTGGGGAAGAGTGAGAGATAGAGGGATAAGGAGATAGAGATAGAGAGGAAGATAGAGATAGATATGGAGATGTAGAAGGAGAGGGATATGGAGAGGAGGATAGGAGAGAAGGATAGGGAGAGATAAAGAGAGAGAGGAGAGAGGGATAAATAGAGATGGAAGAGATAAATATATAAAGAGGGATAGATATCAGGGAGATGGATGGATAAAGAGAGGGGGACATGTATAGAGATAAAGGGGGGGAGAGGAAAATAGATGTAGAGATGATGATATAGTGAGAGAGGAAGAGGGAGACAAAATATAGATAAAGAGATATAGGTAGAGGGAGAGATAAATATAGAGAGAGATAGGGATAAAAAGAGGGAGAGATAGTGAGGACAAGATAGAGAGATATGCAGGGAGAGGGAGATGGAGAGACAAAGAGATATAGATGGTGAGATGGAGTGATAGAGAGATATATATATAAAGAGATATAGAGAGAGGAGAGGGAGAGGGAGAGAGAGACAAAGAGATAGACAAAACAAAAGAATTAGATATAGGAGGTGTATAGGATGGAGAGAGGAGAGAAATAAGGAGGGAGATAGAAAGGGAGGAGAAATGAGTATGGAGAGATAGAGATGGATGGGAGAGATAGAGATATATGGGAAGAGAAAGAGAGATGGAGATATATAGGAGGAAGAGAAAAGGAAAAGAGAGATGTGGATATAGAAATGGATAGGGGGATAGGGAGAGAGGGGAGAGATGGGGGAGAGATAGAGAGGGGGGAGGGGAGGTATATAGATAGGTAGGAGGAGAGATAGAAGGGGAGAGAGAGGGATGGAGAATGGGTTGAAGAGGAAGAGAGAGAGAGGAGATAAATTAGAAAAGGAGAGAAAGAAGAGGGGGGAGAGGGATAAGCGATATGTAGAGAGGGGAGAGAGAGAGAGAAAAGAAGATAGAGGGATAGATAGATAAATATATATAGAGGGAGAGGGAGGAACATAGGAGATAGAATTGATATAGAGATAGAGGGATGAGTGAGAAAGAGATAGAGGTAAGAAAGATATGGATAGGAAAATAGATAGAATTGAGGAGGGAGATAAAAAGAAATAGAGATAAAGATATATAGAGCAGGAGATGGAGGAGATGGAGTGAATGGCATGAGAGAAAGGGGGGAGGAGGAGGGCCAAGCTCAATAAGATAGAGGGGGAAAAGAGGAGTAAGCATTAGATAGTGGGAGATATAGAGAGATAGAAGGCGGCGAGGGGAGGAATATATCTCCTAATTCTCTATCTCACTCTGCCTCCCTCCTTCCCTCTCTACTTGTCTCTCTCCTCTCTCCTCCATCACTCCTTGTTTCTGTTTCTGCCTCCACTCCTCCATGATTCTTTCTGTCCACTCTTTGTCCCAATTGCCTCTGCCTGCACTCGTCCGTCACGCCTCCCTACGCCCCCTCCCTCACTCCCTCTCTACTTCTCTCTATATCTCCTCTCTCTACCTCTCATTCCCTCTCTACTTATCCTTATCTTCTCTCTCCCTCTCTCTACCTACCTCTCCTTCCATCACTCTCTATTTCTCTCTATCTCACCTCTCTCTCCCTCACTACATCTCCCTCCCTCTCTACTTATCCATATCTCCCTCTTCCTTTTTACCTACCTCTCCATCCATCACAACCTACCACTCTCTCTCTATTACTCTCTATCTCACCTCCCACTCTCTCCATCCATACCTCTTCCTCTCCTTCCCTCTTTACTCTCTATCTCCCTAATACCTCTCTACCTACCTCTCCATCCATCAATCCCTACCACTCTCTCTACACATTTCTATCTTGCTTCTCTCCCTCCCTCCCTCATTCCCTCTCTACTTCTCTCTCTACCTCTCCTTCCATATCTAATTATCTTTATCTCCTCTCTCTCTATCTCACTAGATGTCTACCTCCCTACCTTTTCCCCTTTCTACTCTCTATCTCTCCTCTCCATCCCTCTACCTCTCACTCTCGCTCTCTCTCCCTCCTACCTCACCCTCTTTCTAGATCTCACTCTCTCCTCTCTATCTCACCATTCTATCTTTCCCTCTCTATAACTCTCCCCTTCTCTATATATCACCATTCTCTCTCTACTTATATTTATCTCACCTATCCCTTTTACCTCTCCCTTCCTCCCCTCTCTCCCACCCTCCCTCCTTCCCTCTATCTTTATCTCTATCTCTCTCTACTTCTCTCTATCTCACCTATCCATCTCTACCCGCACCTCCCTCCTCCCTACCACACTCTCTCTATTTCTATCTATCTCATGTCTCTCACCTCCCTCCCTCTCCCTCCATACCTCTCTCTCCATATGTCCTTCCTTATCTACTATTTGTCTCTCATGTCTATGTACCTCTCCTTCCCTCTCTACTTATCTTTATCTCTCCTTTCCCTCCCAACCTCTCTCTCTCCCCAATCCCTCCCCACCTCCTCTTTCTATCTTCCCTTATGAGGGTTGAGGGTGTAAGTTTATAAGGTTAATTGTATAGGATAAAGGGATTAGGGTTTAGGATATTAGATATAAACTTGAGGGTATAGGGTATAGGCATGAGGGATGAATTTTTAGGGTTTAGGGTTTAGGGTTTAGGGTTTAAGGTATAGGGTTGAGGGTTCAGGGATAGTGTTCAGGGTTGAAGGTATAAGGTTAAGTGTATAGGGTATATGGTTGAGGGTATTGGGTTGAGGATATTTGGTTTATGGTTTAGGATTTAAGTATAAGTTTTAGGGTTGAGGGTTGAAGTATAATGTTTAGGGTTGAGGGTATAAGGTTAAGTGTATAGGGTATAGGGATTAGGGTTTAGGATATAATTTATAGTGTTTAGGGTGTAGGGTGTAGGGTATAGGGTATAGGGTTAAGGCTTGAGAGTGTAGGGTTTACCATTTAAGTATAGGGTTGAGGGATAATGTTTAGGGTTTAGGGTAAGGTTGAGGGTATAAGGTATAGGGATGAGGGTTGAGGGTGTAGGGTTTAGTGGTTAAGGTAAAGGGTTGAGGGTTGAGGGATAGTGTTCAAGGTTCAGCGTATAGGGCTAAATTTATAGGGTATATTAGTATATCTCTATATAAGTATTCTGATTTTATATAAAAATCATAACCTCCCAAGGCACATGGCTATAATGATTTTCTCAAAATCATAAAAAAAAAATATCTAAGGCAAATTAAATATTTTGATTTTCCAACAATAATCCTAAGGCATAAAGCCTAGGTCAAGCATAAAATGAAAGGAAGAACTATAGCACAAGGGTATTAGTTAGAGGCATCTAATTACGCTGAAGGCGTATCCTATTTGAGAATTGCAAGCTCATAACTAAAATCAATGGTCAAGAGATCAGTAAAAGCAATGCAATACAGTTAAATTAATCCTGAGCGTTCATTACTTCCTATCATTTTATGTCATCGTTTTAAATTTATCGTTTGTTGTGTTTTCTTTTTAATCTTGGTGTTCCTTCTATAAACGAGGCGACCATTTTTTCGGCTATTTTTTGCCATTTTTAGTTGCTTTCCCTAGCTATTGGTATTCGCTCCTCCAAAGTTTTATTAAAATAAAATTATGGCCAATATTATAATAATGAACACATATAGGTTTTAACATTCTAGCATCCTTTACCCTAATTAATATATAATGTATAGTTAATATAATAAAAATAAATTATAATATTATAAATAAAATAAAATATTTAATATATAATAATATAATAAATACTTTTTCATAATATAGTATAAAGATAATAGTACAATATATAAATAATATAATATCATATCATATAATAAATAGTAATGTAAATATAATATCATAAAATATAAATTTAATAATATATATATATATATTATCTATTAGTATAATATAATATAAAAATAATAATATCATATCATATAAATATCATATATTTAATATTAAGATAAATATAGTATATTAAATATTATAATAATATTAATATAATATAGCATTATAACATTAGAATAATAATAATAAAATAACAATAATTTAATAATTTAATATTAAAATTCATAATATTTAATTAATAATATAATATTAAGGATAATGATAATTTACTAAGTAAAATATTTAAAAAATCATATTAATATAATAATATAATAATAGAAACAATTTAATAATAAGAATAATATAATAGTAATATCAAAATAATAATACAATATTATGAATAGTATAATAATTTAAATATTAATAATATATTAATACTATTATATAATAAAAATATATAATAATTATAATAATATAAAACTAACAATATATAATACTTATTTGATTCCAACCCTTATCCTAAAAATTGATCCAGAATCCAATACGATATAATAATAATATAAATACAATATAATATAATATATAATAATATAATAAACGTTATTATAATATACTAAAATACAATCACATAATATAATAAATATTTATAAAATATAATATTATTTAATATAAATTTAATATAATTACATTATTGTGACAATTTTGAATTAGGGCAAAAACCCTAAAACAAAACTCTATCAAATTCCACCTTCTTTTTGCTTTGACATTTCTGGAAAAATCTCTCTGCATACAGCCGCCATGGGGTTTTTGAGTTCGAGCTTGATCCTCTATTGCTTTTGAGGACTTTCACAAAAGGTTTTTGCAGGTAAAATGCTCAGGTAAGTCTTCATTTTAACAAACTAAGCAATGACTCTCTTATCTTCCATTTCGAATGCATGTTTTGAGCTTCTCTCCCGTGGCCTTTAATGTATTTTTTGGTGCATTTTATTTGCTTACATTTTGTAAAAACCCTCCTTTGTGTTGCTTGTCATCATTTGGGAGCCCTTGATTGGTCTTTTGGAGGTGTCATGTGGAGGACCTGTGGGTTTACATGTATTTTTTCAACAGTGCAGAACTTGGTAAGCTTGAATCTCATACTTTCCTCCCTTTTCCTATTGATGTCAAGCTCGATTGGAGCTCAAGAAATTGTAAAATGAATGGACCTTTTTTTCTTTTCATGCTTCTTTGTTTTTCTGAAGCTCTTCATAATTTCTTGGTCGTAGCCTCACTATGAGAGGGCTTCATACTTTTGTCTCTTGATTGAGAAAACTTCTATGAGCTACGGCCTCTTCAACAATACCTTCTATTTTCTATATTTGATGTAAAAGAAAAGATACATAACCCAAGTCGTGGCTCCATTTGTGCTTCTGGGTATTTATATTTTTAAGCAAGCTTAGGGTTTCATTATTTTTTGTATGGAAAAAGAGACAAGTCTTTTATTCTTTTGAAAGAAATGGAAAGATGCTACTCCTGTAGATAAGGTCGTGGCCTCTTAAGTTTCTAAGTGTTTATTAAATATTTGTACTCTTTTGCTTTTTGAATACATGCAAGATTTCCATATAAACCCTTGAGGGTCTGGCCATTTGTAAAAACAAAGAGACTTTTCAAGCCGTGGTTTCAAACTCATACTTCTTTTACATTTTGACCTCCTTCTTGCTTGAAACCCCACTTCTAGATCTTGCATATTCTACACACTATGATGCTCTCTTTATTGTTGCATTTCTTCACTTCTCTGTAAGTGGTAAAAGAGGAAAAGTTGTTTATTGCTACATTCTCCATTTGACATTGTAATTGTTCCTCACTTGTAATGAAAATGAAAGCTTTATTTTAGTCTTCTACATTCTGAAAATGTGCAAAACAATACTTCCCTTCCCATCTTGTTTCCTTAGAAGCATCAAACACCCAATTGTAAACCCTCTTTATGAATGTTCTCTTTCAAAGTTGAACAATATCAAGACAATAATAATTATTTTTCATTCCTTGATAATTTTATTTGTATTTTATTATTTGAAAAACCATTTTACAATGACATCAAAAATACTTTTTATTTTTAAAGATTTTCAATATTTTTAATTTTAAGTACATTGATTTAAAAACTTACTTTCATATGCAATAGTAAATTTAGGAAAGTTCTTTCATACTTTAAATTTTAGAAAGTTTTTATTTTATGTTTAGTAATTTAACATACTATTTTTATATCTTATCTCTAACTAGTTATTATTTTTGATTGGAAAAGATTACTTAAATAAATCTATACAAAAATTCACAAAAAATCACAAAAGATATCTTTTTTCAAAAATCTGAGATATTTTTTAATCTTAAGAATATTAATTTAGAAACTAACTTTTTATATGAAATAGTAAGTTTACAATATTTCTTTTATACTTACTTTTTCACATTTTAGAAACTTCTTTTTATATCAAAAATTCCATGAAATTCAGTCACAAAATCAAAATAATCTTCAACTATAATAATGATTGCTTAAAAGCCACATGAATTTGGGGTGAATCTCATACTTACTGATTTTTTGGTTCTACTATCATAGTTGGCATGATTTGTCAACTTGCAGTGAAGATTTTCTTACAGTTCAAATAGATTTCCGCTGATTTTTCCTTTGATTTTAAATTACTTCTTTAAGTTGGGCAGAGTTTCTGATGTTTCTTTTTGCCATGTTAGTTTATTCATTAGTATTAGTTTAGCTTATGGAGGTATATTAACTTCCTTTTGAGGATTTCATTGTAGAGATTTTGTTTTTCATATTTAAAAGTTTCATAAATCTTTTTAAAATATTAACAAATTTTGAGTTTTTTTTTAATTGTGGACAGGTACAGAGCAAGGAGAAAATACAAAACCAGTGGTTTTTTAAATGCATTTACATCCCACCCCATGTGCAACAGTACCATCACTGAAGACATGCATTAACATCGATGACTTTTTAGCTTTAGTTTTAATTTTTTTTAATTTTAAAAGTATAATAAATCAGCAGTTTGCATACTGCGAAAGATTTTGTCTTCAAAACTCTATATATAGAGTTCCTTGTAACATATTTTATATACAGATTGAATATAAGTGAACTATTTTCCAATAATGTTTCAATTCTTTAAGCAAATTTGTTGAATTTTTATGATTGTTTCCAGTATAACATAAGAGCTTTAAAGTTTTATATCTTTCAAACATAACAAAATTCTTTTTTGGTTTGCAATTTCATAGACTGGTTATTGTAACAGCATTGAGACCATGCCCTTGTCCATTATTGCATTGGAGCAAGTTAAAAAATTGTTCAAATGTATGTAATAGCATACATTTGAACGAATAATTTTAAAAAAAAAACTGCAAACTGTTCGTCGAAATTTCGACGAACAATTTGTGACGAACCACTAAAACTTCCAACGAATTTTCTATACATGCGATGATATTTTCATCGCACTTTCGACGATGTATATCATCACATGCACAAAAATTTCGTTGGAAGTTTTAGTGGTTCGTCACAAACTATTCGTTGAAATTTTGACAAATGTCTGTAGTTTTTAATCGCAAATTGTTCGTCAAAATTTTGATGAATGTCTATAGTTTTTCATCGAAATTTGTGGCTATTTTTCATTGCTAGATGGATGAAGTTTTCGTCAATTTTTTATGTATATTAGTTTTTCAAAAAAGCGACGAAAAAATAGCGACGAAATTTATATGGTTGTTTCGTCAGTATTTCGACAATAGTTTGTCGATATTTCGACAAAAATTCGTCAGAATTTGGAGTCAAATACAGTAGTGCTTACTGGCTTGCTCATTTTTCTTCTTTGATAATTACTCACACTACCTTGCCTTAATCAATCACAATTCTAACTGCTAAATGTAGATGGCATGAATAGAAGTTATTCCTTCTATATTTATCTCATGGAGCGATGAGGATCACAATCAATGTCTAACATGCATGTGTAATCCAGGAAGCTCGTTGGCAAATGTATTGTCACCGTTTAATTTCCCATTTGCATGGAAATTCGTAGATTATTCTTCATGATTACCAGCATTGGCATCTCCACATGAATTGAGATCAACTCAATCACTTTGCAGGGTGTTAACCATTAATGTGAGCTGGTTGCATAGAGTAAACACGGCCATCACGTGTTATTTTCCAAATTTGAATGCTATACTTCCATCTTTTTCCTTGATGGATGATCAGGCAGCCAACTTTTGTTTGACCACCTTTTATTTCCAGCAGTGCTTCGCCAAAATTTTCACAGCCAATGGAGTTCTTCCATGTCAGATGATGCCTTTATAGTGTGTGGGCTCCATGGTCTGAGTAAGTCAGGACAGGTGTCGAGATCTTGTTGATCTTGCTAGTCATAACCACCTTTCATTTTAATCCAACGAGCCAGTAGGGAACGGTGAAGATCATTCCACCAAATTAATCTCAGCTGCTCGTTGAAGATGCCAAGCCATGAGAGAGGTAGTGGGGAGTGGGTCCCATACTATACCTTGGACATGCATCTGCTTCTCACCAACCTCACTGCATTTATCTTCTGGCACTTAACTCTCGCGAGCTGGCAGGGTACAGTCCAGACCTTCTCCCCGATCTTCGAATCTTGAAAACTACACATCGAGTGATGTTAGCATTTAATAGACGGGACTTGGTCTATCCAATGGCGACATGACCACTGGGGTTAATGACTTAAGGTTTAAGTCACCAAGTTAAAATTTAAAACCCGACTTAAGGAAAAGACTTGATACGGTGGGAAAGAGGATGACCGGTTCTTTGGGCTAATGGGGCTGATAGACTGGCATGCTAGATGGATCAAGAGATGACTTAAGAGATCGATGACCGACCTATTAGCTCAACCTAAAATTATAACGTTTGCATGCTTTTGAATAAAACCCTACTCACTTTGGGGACAAGGGTTTAAAATGGAAACCAAGTTCATGGGAATTGAGATGGAATTCCTTAGAATTTCATAAGCTCCATTAGCGGCTCATGCTCGAGGACGCATACCCCTAGTGGGTATGATGAGAAACAGAATCTTTGGTTGAAGCAGACCAAGGTACAAGGTCAAAACCAAGGAACTCACCTAGACTAGGCAAGCAGACCCAATAGGAAGCAAGCAAACTAGACCAACATATTTACATTACTTACAAAATGTACACAAGATAACTTTACAAGGTCGAGGCCTCGAGCCCCAAAAATTCAAGAACAACTTTTCCTCTATCAAAAACTTTAGCTTGTTTGCTCTGTAATGAATGCATATGAGCAGTATGTGACACCAAATCATCAATATTACTTTGACCAACACTGCTTATGCCACCCAGAGCAACATTGCCAGCTTTGTCCCTTTCTATTAGAGGTTCCTCTGATTAAATCAAGAAAGTGAAGCCTTCGTATTCCACATCACCATGAGATATACATTCATCATGAATTTTTTCATCAAACTTGAAGGTCTCATAAACACTCTGACTCTGACTAGACCACTCCTCAGTGCATTCAAGAAAGAAATCATAACCAGGTCTATTATCAATTTTCCTTCCATTAGTGTTAACCCCATGGGGTGAACAAAGTTCCATAATCATATCAATCAGATAGGGAGTGTCTGCAAAGAAATCCACTATAGCTTCATACTGTCCCATATGATCTTCACAATCACCCATGTCTTTGGATTGCTTCTCACTTGGGTGAAAAGGTATTGAAGTATCTGCATACTCTACAGAATCACCATGCAATTCCTTCTCCTCAACATAAGGCAGTGTTGTGGGAGTATTTGTGCACTCATCCTATAGAATATGCATGCTTGACTTTTCAGCCATTCCTTCAAATATACAATTCTTCGCCACAAGAGAGTTAATGCAAGCATAATCATCTTTATGAATATCCTCATTACATCCAAAGCTGACATCATACTCAATAGCTTCCTTATTGGTATTTGTATCTCCACACCTCTCGTGCAATTTAGCACTTGGAAAATCAAAAGTAGCATCTTTATTGATAAAACTACCTGCCTCAACATCACTTTGATCCTTATGTGGATCATCTGCAACATGCCCATTGATGGAACATGCCAGAAATTTACTATAAGTATCCTCAAAAATAGGATTACTCCTACAACAATAAGGATTATCATTTGCAACTTCATCATCCAAAAAATCTTCATCAAATAAAATATTTTTCCATGCATTAATTGGATGTATCTCATCATCTTTAAAATCAGGATACAAGCAATTCAGAGAGTCAGTGTACTCAAAATCAGTATAATCACTTGAAGAATATAGAGAAGCAATCTCACTATTATGTTCATCATTCATGTCTGCAATAATTGACTCACAGTCAGAACATTCTTCACATGATGAGAACTATTCAATGCCTAGGAAACACACATCTGCGAGGCTATTAACATATCCCCTACTAGAGGCAAGGGATTCCATCTCCACTTCATATGAAGAATCATATTCAATGGTAGATTCCTCAAGTTCAATCTCATTATTTTGATTCCTCATGTACACCATGGCATTGGGATTAAGTGCATTCCCTTGATTAATAGATGTATGATGGTTGCTAACTGAATCAACTTGGGAATTTTCATCTTGTACTTCTTGTGTTTGCTCATAGTTTATGACATCCCAAGGAAGATAATTGGGCATCACCTCTTTGTTTTCATATTCTACCTCTTCATCCTCATCATTAATGTCTACATCTATTTCTAGGTTGTCAGTCAAATGACAACATTCAATAGTCACTTGTTTTGATTATGATGCTTCTCTTTGACTTGGTGATCTTAGCCTTTGATCATCTGCAACATGGCAACTATTACTCACATCATGAGTAGTAGATAAAGGCACATGACCATGCTCAATTCTTTCCATAATATTAATCCAATCTACTACTTGGTCAAGGCTATGAGGCTTTAGATCCTCAGACCATTGGCTAGACCCTGACATATATACTTCACATAAAAAATTAATGCACATTAAATCACTGGGTCTAAGACTCCCAAGTATCTCTATCAATATATCCAAGAAACTTGAAAATAAGTCATACAGTGACTCATTTGCATGTCTCCTTATCTCATGTAACTTCTTGATAGAAAGGACTATATCAAATTTTCCTTTCCTTAGCTGATGTGAAGTTGATGCTTGCTTGCATTCTAAATTTCTTGGGAGTAAAGTAGATACAACATCCATGAGGTCCCATCCCTGACAAATCCTTTTACCCTTTGATCTACTTGGTTCAACATTGGGGGAGTGCTAGAACTATTACTAGCAATTGCAGACCCTTTCATTATTGAGTACCTCAAATTGTTCTCAATATCAATGGCAATGTGATATGTCTGGTGCAAAGTTGTGGGTTCCTTATCTCTTAATAAGAAGCTCATTTTCTTATCAAATGCTCCTAAGTATACAACCAGACATTCTGCATCATTGGGCCTTATGTCTTCTATAATTTCTTTGATTGCCTTTGCAAATCAAAGATTGAAAATAGGAACTAACTCCCCTTCATTTATATGGATTTCCATGAAATTCTTTCTCACCATATTAGGATTCATCCTTTCACCAAATTGTTCAATAAATTTTTTCATGAATTGACTCCATGAGACTATGGAACTAGCTGGCAAGTATGCATACCAATCCCTGGCATCATCCTTCAAAGACTGAACAAAAAGTTTCATGACAACATCTTCATGATTCACCTCATAATCCCCCATAACATCCATGAATATTTGCAGATGCTTAGAGGCTCACTCAAAACTTTTCCCTGTGAATTTGGGAAAATGTTTCCTAACATTCTTAGGGATCGAGTTATGGAAACCTTCAATACCACTGAAGACTAATGGAATATACCTTCCAATAACAAAATCCCTTTGAGGGGATGACATGGCTTCTTCACCCTACATACTTTAGCTTGATTCTTTACAGAGAAATTCTTCCACAGGTAATGCTCAAAAGAATAACATACTTCATGGATAGTTACAAACTTTTCATATAAGAAGTATGAAAAGAATTATTACTATTCCATTTCTTAATGTATATTCATCTAGTAGGGAATCATCTATGCTCCTAAGCCTTGAATTATTTCTCATAAGCCTCCTTCAAATAGAATAATGCTTGCTTTAGATTTATGAGAATACCTGGAAACATTGTAGCAATTGTTAATCCGTTTCTTGATTGCAAATTCTGCAAATCTTCAAATATTCTTCACAATTTAATTGGTTCTTCGAACAAAGTCGCCACATC
>VDFB02370807.1:0-22013 GCA_007258455.2 Sequoia sempervirens
CTCCATGCATACCCCAAAGAGTTAATCAAATAAAATCAAACCACTTTATACTCACCAGATTGCTTCACAACTACATATTAAATGGTGCAAGCTTTTAAAGAGAGGGGTTTTAGTTTGGACACCAAGTAGGTTCTGCATGCACCCTTAAATGGAACAACACACAGTCTTGTTCGACTGAACTAACAAAACCAACTATAGAGATTCATGAGATAGGTAGCTATCAAATTGGATTTGATATTGATTAAATTCTATGTGCATACAAGTTTTTAGTTTGGAATGATTCAAAAATCAGGAAAAAAGAACAAAAATTAAAGAAGTTTTGGCTCTTCCAACATCCACAAATTTTGAACTTAACTTAAAAAGAAGTATCCCCTGACCTTTTATAGAAATAAGACACAGATAGGATAAGACAAATACATGAGAGGAAATCCAAGGAATGAATCACATCAAGGCACGTGGAATGCAATGACTGGTAAGAGAATTGCAAATGAAGTCAACAAAGGTCAACCTTCATCTGCACGTTGAAGTCCTTTAGGTTTTATCTTCTTATATTTTTTCCAAGAAAATATCTTGAATCAGGATAGTGTGTAGGAATTTTCCCATATATTCAGAACAATTAAGTCATCATCCTGTTCCTACACTTTCGGTCTGCCTCGGGCTTTCTACTCTTGAGAATGAGTTTCCTTGGAGGTTGGTGCTTTCTATTGCCAAATGCGTGAAATACTAGGATCCCAAGTATTTTGACGGATTTAAAGACCTTTGCATCACTTCCTAGAATATACAACCTAATATGGATATAATTCTATCCATGATTCAAATTTTCTTGACCGTCCATACCCGAACTCTGCATCGCAATTTGGATCCCCTCCAATCACAAATTCCACTCGTTAAATCCCTTTTAAAAAACATTTTAAAAAAAAATCTCATGTAAATAAAATCATCATTAAATTGGTTATCATTTAAATTTCTCATAAATAACATACTTTCGAGCATATCACAAATCCTTGCATGGTTATCTTTTATATACCGGGTTACCGAACTATCAGACTCATTGGATAACCTTAAGATTTTAAAACTTCATTTTAAATTGTTACTCGGTACCTAGTATTCAACTTTACCCATGAATTTTCCTCGGACTTCGGTTTTACTAGAATTTCATTTCCACCGAACCTCGACAATTGTACTGAAACACTTTGCTCAACATTTATATTTAAACCTTTTTACCTTTTCAACATTCCCAGTTCTTGGTATCCAGTACCTAGAACACTACGTTACATAGTATTCTTTTACTAAAGATTTCACTTTTCTCTTTGCTTCCGGTGATCTTGTCAAACTAGCTAGTACCTGCCATAAGCGTTAGTTTTCACTTGGGTCCCCAATTATTACAGTCTTGGGGCATGTTGTGAGACCACACAACAACTTGCAACCAATAAAACCAAATTTAAACTAAAACTTGAGATTAAATCAACAGTTGTAAATTATAATTTATGCATATTTTAAAACAATAACTCTTTACCTTTATCTAGATTCTGACATAAAAACTATAACCGTGTGTGCTCTAATTAATTCCAGTTTTTGGAACTTGGTGAAATAAATCAGTTCATTGACATTGAACTACATAATATGGTAATCCTCCAAAGCCAACCAGGGCTAGAGCCTTGCTGCCAGTCAAGCGTCCATAGCCCCGACAAGGTTATCTTTGTAGTTCCCCCCAAACATAGCTCTACTGCCAGCCATGTGTCCATAGCTCCGGTAGAGATATTTGGATAGCCTAAAGAGTTGATTTTTTTATTATTATATATATATATATCTTTTGATATTTCATTGATAGCTCATTTTTCTCTTTTGACATTTCATTGATAGCTCATTTTTCAACTTGTAGGCAATGAAGCCCGCTATTAGGTTGGGAATTACAGTGGTAGCGAAGGTTACCTTTTGATTTTTCATTCAATGCAAATCCCTTCATCACTTCACTATTTCCCAAAAACTTTAATAATTCCCTGTTGGTGTGTATTTCCGGCTAAAATTTACCACTTTTATGCCAAATCCTAGCTAACTGCAACTCACTATATGTTAGAAGATATGCATAAAATAAAATTTAGTAGCAAATAATTTAATCACCAAATTTAAATCTAAATTTAGAACCATTAGTTACCACCCTTCCAATTAAATTTTATGGCAACTGCTAAATACTTTGGCTAGCACTTATGATTTGACGACATTGCACCACATTAATGGATCATAAATATCATGATGACAGTTAAACATGATTGCATTATTCTACATTAAATTCACACGCCTCAATGCGCACGTATTACTTCTTTCAAATTTCCCAGATGATGATGTGTGCTGCCTTACCAGCTCAATTTTCCTTTCTACTTCACACACATAAGCACCTTCATGATTAATACAGCTTAATAAAAACACAATGAAATGACCACCATTAATTTCAAAATATTTAACTTGCTTGATTCACAATCTTCGTACTAGGGAAATTTTAAAGAAAATTATCACCAATTGTGTGTAAAAAATTAATTTGATTTAACATTCTGCTTTGAAAATTCATCTGGTTGCCACTTTGCTTATGATTTCCAAGACTTCACTCGAGGCAACTATGTATTGCAAATTCTTCACGACTTTCTATAAATTCCGCACTTCTCTCGAATTCTTCACACTTTTACTTAGCTTTCTTGTTATTTTGTATTTCTTGCTCTACTTGTTCTTGCTTGCTTCTAGGTCATGGATACTCCAATTTTCCTAACTTGCTCTTGCCGCTAGAATGTTTTCTTAGGTAATATCACACTAGAAAGGCTTGAAAAGGTTTTCTTCATTAGGACTTCTAGTTTCATTGTGCCAAACTTGTGCTTAGTCCTTGGGGAAAAGTATGTAGAATCCAGTCGCTACTACTAGTTCTATTCCGACATGGCTTCTCACTTTATAGCATCACTCTTGGATATTGAGATTTTTATTGAAAACGTTCGCTCAACTGCTAATTTGATAGTGCGGCCTGAATACTTGGAGAATATTGATACTATTTGGTATGTCGTACGCCCAACCATCAAAATCCCTTCCATGGATGATATTCCTCAATTCTTGGAACTCGGGGAAGTGGTTCCACTCTGACCTTTCCTCATTGACCTCCATATTCACGACTTTGAAGTTCACTGGGAACTCGCCTACATAGGGTATTTAGCCCTAATGGATGAGGCATCCCACATTGATTGAATGGCTACTCTTATATGCAGGTTGACTACCTCTTTTTGCTTTTTTGATCTTTTTCTCTTTTACAACAAGAATTTTGATACTTCGATGTATATACGTGATACACACACACACATATATATAGCTTTGTCATACATCTTAAAGCATGTATTTATTGTGCATGGCTTTATCATTTTACATTTCATAGCACAATTTTACAAATGTTTGAATTAACTCTCATGTGTATAATAAGTTAAGCAAAATTTTCTAATGCAAAGGGCTGAACAAAAAAAAAAGAAAGAAAGAAAAGAAAAAGAAAAGCGACAGCAAAGAAAAATAGAACAAACAAAAAAAACCCTACAAAAAGAAAAACTAACCCTAAATAACCAAACTTCTAATATAACAAGCGATTAACTCTAACAAAATAATTTATTTTAATTTCTATGACTATTTCCATTGTTGTTTTGTTACGAATTACAATAGGTTTATTCTTAAATTCACTCAAAAAAATTTCAAATGCCCTACTATAACAATGAATTCTTTTAGATTTTTTACTTTTAATAAATGTAAATTCAAAGGTGTACTTACCAATGACTTGGCTCATATGTATCAAAATGACCTCATTAAAGGTCGATTGCACAAACTTCGTTTGATGCGACCATACTCTACCTTCTTTCAGCCTGGGTTCATGGTTTCCTTCTTTACTTTGCTCAATTCCATGAACTGTTGTGTCCATTTCTCGACTTTCTTCTCCTCCAAAAATTTTGCTGTCTTCGGTCCTGTCTTCACTTTGAAATTTGTTAGACCAAACAATATCACAATTTATATTACTATTAGAGAGAGAAAGAGTAAAAGCTTGATACTTTATATCTTGCATAAAATCAGGAAAGTTTCCTTTTTTAGCTTGTGAATTTTCAATTTGGAGCAAAGAACATGCATCTCCCACTCGATTTTCCTGTTCCTTCTCTTCACTTGCATTTTCCATGTATAAAGAGAATGATGACTCATCAATGTTGTTTCCTCATTTTTGATGCGATGTTTCTAAATCTCGACATTCTCGCTTATATTCCTGCAAAATGTTAAGATCTTCTTTATAACAATTGTAGTTATAAAACTGTTTTGATGTATCAAATATTTTTTTAATAATTTCAATTCCACTAGGGTTATACTCTTTTCTCATTAACAATCCCTTTCTTCTAGCAGTTAAGACTTCTTCTGTTAACAGAATCACCTTACACATAGCCAAACTCACCCTAGTTAAAAAAATTTCACAATCAAGTTCACCATGATCAGTTGTATCATGAATTCTACACTCAGTGACTCTACCAAAGGTGAATAAACTCAAAGGATGTAATCTCTAGTTAAATATTTTCCAAAGTTTCTCAACTTCCATATTGAAATACCAACTTACACCAGACTTTTTCCTTACAAGATTTCTTTTAAACCCAGAACTAATATAGATTCCTAAATAAAACACAAAGATAAGGGAAAAACATATAAGATAACACCAATACACGGAGAACATGCCACATGCCCTCCTTCTAGCACCAGTTCCTATTGATGACGATGCCACTCGCAACAATAGTTGAGATAAATTACTCATAGGTAAACCACAAAGATCCTATCCTTCTTGAAAGACTTAACCAAAGGCAACCTAGGGGTATCCGTATAATAGGAAAAGGTTGGCTCAGTTCAATCCCCAGTATCCGATAGTCAGGTCTTGACTGTACTAGGTTCGCTTCAGGGTATGATGTGATATTGCTACTAATCTCAAAGGGAATATGGTTATATTCTATTTCACTAAGAATATCTCTGGTTTTATTAAGAATCATAAGCATTCTACACAAGATTTCCAGTTCAATCATAAAATAATATCATGAAATCAAAAGATTCAAAATAATATTTCATGAACATCCACAATTTTGCTATTAATTAAGTAGATTTAGCTTTAAGCATTCAACAATTTCATAGAAAATGAAAGATTTTCAATAAATTTCCATTCATTTTTCTATTTTTTGGAACATTTTCAAGAAATTTAAACATCTATTCTAAAATAAAGCATAAAAAATATTAAAAATTAAAATTTCTCCTAGTTATTCTCCACACATACCCCAAAGAGTTAATCAAATAAAAGAAAACCGATTTATAATTCACCAGATTGCTTCACAACTACATATAAAATGGTGCAAGCTTTTAAAGAGAGTGGTTTTAGTTTGGACATCGAGTAGGTTCTGCATACACCCTTAAACAGTGCAACACAAAGTCTTGTTGTGCTAAACTAACAAAACCAACTACATAAATTCATGAGATAGGTAGCTATCAAATTGGCTTTGATATTGATTAAATTCTACGTGCATACAAGTTTTAGTCTGAAATGATTCAGAAAATAGGAAAAAAGAACAAAACTTAAAGAAGTTTTGGCTCTTCTGACATCCACAAATTCTAAACATAACTTAAAAAGAAGTATCCCCTGGCCTTTTATAGAAATAAGACACAGATAGGATAAGAAAAATACATGAGAGGAAATCCAAGGGAAGAATCACATCAAGGCATGTGGAATGCAGTGATTGGTAAGAGAATTGCAAATGAAGTCAATGAAGGTCAACTTTCATCTGCACGTTGAAGCCCTTCAACTTTTACCTTATATTTTCGCCAGGAAAATATCTTGAATCAGGATAGTGTGTAGGAATTTTCCCATATATTCAAAACAATTGAGTCATCATCCTGTTCCTACACTTTCGATCTACCTTGGGCTTTCTACTCTTGAGAATGAGCTTCCTCAGAGGTTGGCGCTTTTTGTTGCCAAATGCGTGAAATATTAGGATCCCAAGTATTCCAATGGATTCAAAGACCTCTGCATCACTTTCTGGAACATACAACCCGATTTGGATATAATTCTATCCATGATTCAAATTTGCCTGATCGTGCATACCCAAACTCTGTATCGCAATATGCATCTCCTGCAATCACAAATTCCACTCATTAAATCCCTTTTAAAAAAACATTTTAAAACAAAATATCATGTAAATAAAACCATCATTAAATTGGTTATCATTTAAATTTCTCATAAATAACACACTTTCCAGCATATCACAAATCCTTGCATGGTTATCTTTTATATACCGGGTTACTAGACTATCAGACTCATTGGATAACCTTAAGATTTTAAAACTTCATTTTACATTGTTACCTGGTACCCAGTATTCAATTTTACCCATGAATTTTCCTCGGACTTCAGTTTTACCATAATTTCATTTCCACCGGACCTTGACTATCAGACCAGAACCCTTTGTTCAACATTTATATTACCTTTTTACTTTTTCAACATTCTCGGTTCCCTATATCCGGTACCCATAACACTACATTACGAAGTATTCTTTTACTAAATATTTCTCTTTGCTCTTCACTTCCGGTGATCTTTTCAAACTAGCCAACACCTTCCACAAGCATTAGTTTTTACTTGGGTCCCCAAGTCTTACAGTCTTGGGGCATGTTGTGAGACCACACAATAGTAGGAATTGTAGAGATTATACATAAACTCTAGTTGAATTAAAACCTTAGAAAATGAGTGAATCATATGTTAAAACAAAAGGAACTAAGAGGTTCATAGAGAATGATTCAATGAAGCAATTACTTGGTTCCACCATGAGGGAAAAACATGCTCAAGGCACGAGAGTGTTAATAGATAGATTACATGACCTAGCTGAACAAATAGGAGATGTTATCATCCCTATGCATGGATGGATACTTTTTGAATACACCTATAGAAGGAGTAAATTGCATAGACCAATATCAAACATATGGACTTCAGATTTAGGGAAATTGGTGGTTCCAGACATATTTATGAATGTTGAATTGGTTAGGGCCCTAACATAAGGATATGATGAAAAGGATAGGATGATTAGAAGCAAAAAAGGTGCCCCTTTGCTAGAGATTTCAAGGAAAAAATTAATCCATATTTTACCTAAATGTGTCTACTAGTGTTACAATTTATTTTGGTTCACTCTATAGAGAATATGAAAGGGACAGACACATTTACAAAGTTTTGTGGCTCCCACAACATAGAAGGAGAGATAATGATTGGAGATTGATCAGATTTTCTAAGAATGAAGTAGATCTATTTGGTTTTGACATCTTTGAGGACTACATTAACACATACTTTTCTCTATGTCAAGTCTTTAGGGAGGACTACAAAATTAAAATGTCTATTTATATGATGATGTTGGTAGCAGATGTTCAACATAAAGATATCAACATGATATTTGATTATGCTACTTTCATAGTTGAGGGGATCCACAAGTAGCTTACATATTTGAAATACCATAAGGTTGGTCTTTACTTCAAGTGGTATTCCCTGTTGATGCATATGATTTTGTATAGTGGGGCTAAGGTGAGGAAAAATCCCATAGATTTGAAGACCCAAGACTGAGAGGGAAGGATACTACTTGTCCTAGTGTGGACACATAAATGGGACTCCCATTATAACACATAAAACTATTTGGTTTTTAAGAATACTTTTGTACTAGATGTGTTGGAGAATCTTGGCTGCAAGCTAGAAAGAAGAATTTTTGAGAATATCATTAAATTATTGAGGCCCCTATAGTTTTTTGTTGCTATTTTCAGTCACCTTCAAAATAAAGGAAAATCATGCCCTATCCTTTAAAACAATCAAAGTTTTGTTGTTGTTGGTTTTTCATCTCGGTTTGTAAACCAATGCTATGCGTCCCTCAACTTTTCTAACTGCTCCCATACCTGATGGTCTTAAAAATATAGCTTAGAGTCTTTCTTCTTTTAATCTTTTTGTTAGTTGTTGGTTAAATCCTTAGTTTCCAAAATGTCTTCATGAATGACAAAGTGTATCAAGGCAAAAATATATGGACGATCAATGGATGGAGGAATCTTGGGAAGTTTGGAAACCATTGCCTGTTCCTGACAAGGTTCCCAAAACTTGATCATCCCCTCGGTCAGCTTCTAAAAAGGGCACAACCCTTAGTTGACTATTCAAAGAATCTAGAGGAAATGGGGAGCATGCAAGAGGAATCTACAAAAAATGTTCCTAGAGATTATGAAATGAACCAACACTTCCCTTATCCCCAAGTAAATCAAGGTGATGAATAGGTGCCTAAAAATAGGCTAGCAGTTGACTTCTATGATGAAAAATCTATTCCTTATGACGTAAGAGTCTTGGATTGTAACCAATTCATAGATGACACCTTTGTTACTACAAAGGCATTTAAATAATTCATCATTAGAGTCAAGAAAAATGAGCTTAATAAAAAATTGGATAAGGCAAAAGGAGTGGATCCATCTAGATATGAAGAGGTCAACCAACAAGTTATCCAAGAGATAGATTTTGATGCATCCAAAATCACTCTAAAAGAAGTGAGGATATTGGTGAAAGAAAGTGGAATTATTTTGTTACCTAGGTGGGATCTTACCTTGGCCATTTCACTTGACGCAATACAACATCACGATGAAGGGGGCCTTTACATCTGATGAGCAGGCTAGGCAAGTGTACTTTAGATTTGGCTTTAGCTCCAACTTATAAACATTGGCCATATAGGCAATGGCACCTTCGAAAAAAATAATAAGGGTGACCATATTGGTAGAGGAGATCACAAGAAATGTGATCATTAAAATAACATCATATGCCACAACACAATAAGCAACACAATTGGTGATGCACACAACTATGTTTAATGCAGAGATTGCAAAAAGATAAGAGGGGATATATGATGAATTACATGCTAAGCATGTAAAATTTTAGGACAAGTATAATAAAGTGTTTTCTAGGCTTCGACACCTTAGGTTGTAGCCCCACCAACTCCCCCATCCGCATCAAATGACTTATTAGCTCAAGATAAAGATACTTTGTCTCTTAGAATAAAGGAATTGAAAGAGCAACTAGAAAAGAGAAAATAAAATGAAAGGAAGGTCTGGGTGGGGGAAAAGAATGTTGCTACAGACATCATTGATGACCTTTTAGGTCATAGATTATCTTGTGTTTTGAATAAGGTTGAGGGAGCTTGGAGTTCCTTTGATGGAATTCACAAGGCTTATGCTAAGCATAAGAAAATTCAGAAAAACTTCCAAGAAGTATTAAGCAAGTGGATCCTTAGAGCCACCTTAGTCAAAGAGATGATAAAGATGACAAGTTTTGATGGAAGTTCCCCCAAGAGCTTGGTACAAGTTCATGAGCAAATTGAATTATTGGGGGAGGTCTCCACCTTTTAGAAAAAAAATGGATATGCAGTTTAAGTCAAAGTTGAAAATGTTTGAGGGCATGGAGAAGGGAATAATGCCTAAGATAATGGATGATTCAAAATCAATTAAGAATTTGGATGTTTGGAAGGTTTAATTTGTAGGTATAATTCCTTCATTGTCATCTTTTATTTATAAATATGGCAAGCCAAAGTTAGCTCTCCTAAACAACTCAATTGATGACCTATTTAAGTTGGAGACTAACTTGGATAATTTTGATAAGGAGGCTAGGTATATCATAGATGCAAGATACAATGAACATAGTAATAAAGTGGAAAATCTCTTGAATTCAACTAGCCTTCAAAAGAAGAGTATAGCTAATGGGTTGAAAAGTACATTGAATAGAAATCTCCCATGCTCTTTGTCTTGTCCTTTTTACAGAGGTGAGGCCTTATTTTTCTTACATGGCCTAGTCAACTTTCTCCTTGGATTTTTTTAAATTATAGAAGGTGATGGTGTTGCATCTTGACAATATTGGTTTTCATTGATGCCAAAAGTGTGTTGAAGATTGTATATGCTCTAGAGATGGTTGATGTGCAGTGATACCAAATGGTGCAAGTCAGAATTATAGTGCATATAATCAGTTGGTTGCCTAAGTATTATGTGAAGGTGGGTACACATGTTCTAATGTGTTTATAGTATGTATACATTGGCATCTTTCTAGTTTGGTATACCACACTTAGTGAAAAGTTGCAAAAGTTGTGTCTAAGGTTTTCACAGTATATATCCTAAGGTAGAGACACAGTGTTTTGATCCGCATCCTTCCGTAGTGAAATATTTAGTCTTGCAGTTCAGAAGATAAGTTGATAGAGATGTGAAGGTATTATATCCAATATCTCAAATCATTTCACCTTCCACGGTAAAATTTACAAGTGAAAAATTTCCGGTCTATGCTTTGGTAGTGCAAAGTAGTGATGCAAGCTTGTTGGAATGCTCCACATTTCTCTAGATGTAATTTTTTGGCCATACGGTTTTGAGGGCACATTCAATGATGTACAATTCCTAATATATTGGATATTCAAGAGGTTTGGTACTCCACAAGTTTAGTTATTCATTGAAAAAGTGTTATAGTTGATTTTAGATGCATATCCTTCATCAGAACATATGTTTGGCTGCTTGCACCAATAGAATATTGTACAAATCAATTGTGTGAGTTTTTGTGGACATTCCACATGTCTCATAATGTCAAAGGATTGAAGCACATGAAGATATTTCTTGTTTCTAGTACCACACAATTGTTTCAAGTCATTTTGTGAAGTTTTGTATTTGATGAGGTTGACTTGAGTATGTTAATGTTGTACGCCACTAATTTGATATTGAGTGGAGTTCAAGGAGTTGTTGTAGATTTATGAATCATGTTGACTCATTTGGAAGATACATAAATAATGTTATATAATTTTTGTATACTACCAATGAAAATATAGGCTGACATGTCACAGGTTTCATAATTCATTATTTGTGGCTGACTGAATTTGTATTTTGCAAGTGTGCAAATGATATATATTGAAGATCAAATATGTGAAGATTAATATGGAAGTGTGCAAATATTTCTAAGTGCATGAGAAAAGTGTGACAAGATCCGCTATAGACCTAATGAGCATAATTGATGACTATAAGTGGTTGAAGCCATACTATCAGTCATATTTTAATTCTTTCTTTCAATTATGGAGTAGTAGCTTCCTTAGGTTTCATCCCCTAAATCAAAGTCAGTGAGTAGTTTCTTCCTTGGGTTGTAGCCCAAAACCAAATTGTAAGTTGTTATTTACTTGTGAGGCTAGATTAGGATAGTAGTTCCTAGCATCATTTCTCATCGTGGTTTTTCCCCTGTGGGGTTTTCCATGTAAATCTAGTATCATATATGTTCTTGTGTGAATATTTATCTTCTTTCATGTTTTGATTAAGTAGGTGAATTCTTAATTGGTTTAACTCAACATCAATAGTAGTTAATTGGGATTGAATTTTAAAGCATATTGATTCACCCTCCCTCTTAGTATTCAGGTGTGTTGAAAACTTGGTATCAGATCAAGGTTCCTTGATACAAGTCTAACCACTCGGGTATATCCTATATTCAGAACACATGGAGAATAAAGTAGTTTCTAAGAAGAAGTGCTCTCAGGAAAAAGAGGTCGTGAAAAGGTTTGGAATTTAAAGTAATGTCAAGAAAATGAGAACAAGGATGATACCACACTTGTGCATTCCACACAAGACCCTTTAACAAAATGAGATAGAGAATTATCTTAGGGGGAGCTATCATTTGCAAATCTTGTAGCTCTCTAAAAAGGATAAAGTGTTGAATATTTCAGCATAGAAGATGAATTGGAAAAATTCCTCTGGTGTGTAGATCTATTGAGCAATGATGAACCTTTTGATCAAGGTTCTAGAGTGAGTGAATGTATTGTGGAGGTGTGTTGAGCATCTTTGCATCCCTATGATGACACAAATATTTCTGGTAGATGATTTACTTAACAAAGTACAAATTCCTTTATGGAGGAAAGCAAGGGCCATTGAAAGGATTTTTATGTGTTATTTGGATCATTTGATCTCATTTGAAATCAAGATCATTTGTGTTTGGAGTGAAGAAGGGTGATTATGTTTTCAAGCTATCTATGTGAGACCATAGCAATGCTGTTTGTAGATTTCTAAAAAAATATCAATGGCGACACCTTAGGTAATTGGTGTTGTGAAGAAACCCAAGCTTAAATATAAGAAGTTCCCATTCAAGGCGATGGAGGTTGACAACGGTGGTGCATTTTCAAAGGTTCATGCTGATGTGGTATGCTCTAAAGATGTGAGAATATACATTCATTCCTCACTGAGTGAGATTAATCATAATTCATCTTTTGAAGTGGTTTGACATGAATTACTGAATGATAATGGTGTGTACAAGTTGACGTATGCAAATGTGGCTATGAAAGGGTTAGACATCTAGAAATAATTTCTAGACTTCTATGACAATAAAGAATGGGTAAGAATCATCTTAAGCCACATTCAAGATGAGTTCATTTGGAAAGATAAGCCCTACATGATCACAAAAGAAGCTATTAGGGTAGTTACTGGTCTTTGTGCCTCTAGACCAGTCCTAGTGTTGAAATCAATCGAGAATGAAAGGGTTATGGAACTTATTGGTGCAAAATTTGAAAGAGAACCCTAATTGTAAAGGACATTGCTAATCTTGAGGTCTAGTATACCTCTATGGGAATCACACAGAAAATTTACTTCACAAATAGAGAAAGGTTTGCCACTACCACCATAATTCATACTACTCATCAAATGGTGAATAAAGGAGCTAATTTTGATCTACTGAGGGAGCAACTAGTGGATAAATTGAAGAGGACAAAAGAGATTGATTACAATTTCAGGTTTGGATCTTTAATCATATGCCTTACATTCTTCTTCCTAAATGAACTACTCAGATTTAAGGGGGAAGATATGGGATAAGTTCACTCCAGTAGCAACACAAATCAAGAAACATATAAAAGGTTTCCAAGACAACCAAGCATATACTACCTTCTATTAGGGATTTTTCAAGAATCTATAAACTAAGATGCAAATAGAGAAAGAATACCCTTTCATTTGGTCTAGAAGTATGAAAATGACGTGACATTCATGGTGAACAAGTATCATTGCTACATAGAAGCTATAGATCCAAGGACATCACAGATTCTTGAGTTGCGTTATGACATTGAACCTGAATATGTGCAAGGTTATGTGCATATTTTTCTATCAAAATCAAAGGATCCTAAAGTAAAAAGGTTTGGTACATACAAAAATATCATGAATAAGTTGGCTAAGAAGCATGCATAGGAGAATTTTGAAAAACAAAAAGATGAGCTTCACAAGAAATGAGGTTTACCACCAAAAACTACATCTGTTGCCCCTATGTAGAGTTCTAAAGATAAATGTATTCCTTTGAAAGCCAGTCAAGAGGCAAGGAGATTAAGTAGATCCTCTTTTGTTATTTCCTCTGCTCCACAGTGTTGTGCCTTCTGCACCCACACCCTGTTCCAACCAGGGACCCCCTTTTTTCATTTTTCCTTCGTTGGGTCGCTTTGCCTTTGCCTCATTTTTTGTTTCCCTATTTTGAGCTTGGGATGGTCACATGCCTTAAAAATTATTGAATCTATCTTGACTAGGTCACTTACCCAAAGTTTCATGAAGTTTTTGGCTGTTGTAGAAATTACATTGCGAATTTCCATCCTTTAGAAGTTGCGCCATCCTTCGTCTTTTGCGGGTCCGCCATTGCGGGTTTCCTCTTGTGGACATCCTTGTCTACTTTGGTATGGTTTTGTGGCATTCCTCCTGCGTTTTCCCATAATGGACTTCTCACATACAACTTCCACGTTCAACCTCTCTGCATGGACTTTAGTTTGACGTCCTCTGTAGGTCGTGTTTTCACATTTCTACCTACCTAGGCTTTTCCGTACCTACAATCAATGCCTTCATTAATGTCGATATCTCTATAAATAGCCCCTATGAAATGCCATTTTCAACCCAAGGAATTTGAAATTTAAAAAGGTGAAGGAGACTATTGATGAGTCCAATTAATGGCTCAATTTTGATAGGGTTTATCATATATTATCTGTTGTTAGTGTAGACTTTGGAACCTGGTTGTTGACATTCTCCATGTTATTTCCTTAAATCCATAAACCTTGGGCATAAGCTTATCCTTGTGACTTTTAATGATATTAACATGCTATGTGAATTATCTATGTTAATTTTACATGTGGTTGAATGGATGTTTCTTTGAGGTAATTATGGATATGCAATTGTTTGTGCATGCTAATGTCATTATGCAGGTTCACATTAAGATGCTGATGTAAACAAAGCTTGCAAAGTGGAAGAAACTTCCGTCAATTGGTTGGTTGCTAAGAAAGTAAAAAAGATGGTTATTAAGAGGTCAAAGGAGGGAAAACTCTCAATGGAGGGAAACTTCCAATGGAGGGAAATTCCTAGTTCAAATGAAAGATTGTAACTACCTTTTAATGGTCATGTTAGTTGAGAAAATACAGGGAGTGTGTTGTGCTAGATTCTCGTTGGGGGCAAGTCTGCTTTGACCAAATCTGGTGCATGCATAACTTCCTCCCTCTCTTTTCTATGTTTTCAATCACTACTGAATTTGACTCCATTTTTTGACAAACGTTCGTCGGTAGTTCGACAAATATTTGTCGAACAATCGATGAATTGACGAAAAAATTTTTGTTGCTATTTTTTCGTCAAAATTCTGACGATGAATTAAACTTCAAAATAATGACGTAGATTCGTCGGTCGTTAGCATCATAAAATGACTCAGATGTTCGTTGGAATATCAACAAAAACTTCGTGTATCCACCGACAAATTACAACCGAAATGAAATTGCAATGGCTCTTCCAAAGCATCAAAACAACACTAGAAGTTCATCGCCATTTCAACAAAATGGGCAAGGAGTTACGACGAATCCTTTGTCGCAGCTATAGCAACTTCGTCGGACCTTTTCGGTGATTCATGGGTGGCCTTCGTCAAAATTGCGACGAAACAATGCAATTTTTTAAAAAAAATATTCGTTGAAATGTACCATCGTGGAGACTCTTGGCAATGACCACCGAAGCCAACCCATCGGTGAGAGATCAATCATCGACACAGGATAGAAAACTCACTCTGATAGTCCGTGTCTTGCCGATGACTTCCGTCGGCAAGACAGATCCAATGTCACACTGATTTGACCTCTTCAGGAGTTTTAAATATACCTACACCATGTCATTATGGAGACTCTTGGCAATGACCATCAAAGCCAACCCATCAGGGAGAGATCAATCATCGGCACAGGATAGAAAACTCACTTCGATAGTCTATGTCTTGCCGATGACTTCCTTCGGAAAGATAAATCCAATGTCACACCAATTTGACCTCTTTAGGAGTTTTAAATAGACCTACACCATGTCATCGCGAAGACTCTTGGCGATGACCACCGAAGCCAATCCATCGGTGAGAGATCAATCATCGACATAGGATAGAAAACTCACTTCGGTAGTCCATGTCTTGCCAATGACTTTCGTCATCAAGACAAATCCAATGTCACACCGATCTGACCTCTTTAGGAGTTTTAAATAGACCTAAACCATGTCATCGCAGAGACTCTTGGCGATGACCACCGAAGCTAACTCATCGGTGAGAGATCAATCATCGGCATAGGATAGAAAACTCACTTCGATAGTCCATGTCTTGCTGATGACTTCCGTCGGCAAGACAGATCCAATGTCACACCGATCTGACCTCTTCATGAGTTTTAAATATACCTACACCGTGCCATCGCAGGGACTCTTGGTGATGACCACCAAAGGCAACCCATTGGTGAGAGATCAATCATCAACACAGGATAGAAAACTCACTTTGATAGTCCATGTCTTGCCAATGACTTCCGTTGGCAAGACAGATCCAATGTCACACCGATCTAACCTCTTCAGGAGTTTTGAACACTGCTAGTTATCAGCAAGACATTTTGAGGGTCTCGCCGATTAAATAAGTGTCTAAGAGAAAGTAAACAAATGGAACCTATTAATTTTCTTATTTTGGGGTTCTTTAAATCATAGAATAGATACCATCTTCTTGCGTATAATGTACTTATATTCAGATTTGAATTCGAGACCAATTGTCATTGCACATTCCATTTTACTTGCACAGAGTATTCTATAAGCAATATATTGATAATGCCAAATGATCTATGGTGTTGTACAAATCTACCTATCATCACAGTTCTACTGTTGCCCCCTAGAGAATCCTGCAAAGACAAGTTTACAATACCAAGTCAAATAATATGAAAAAGACTTACTTCCATACAAATTAAATGATTATTCTCACAATGGCAATTGTCTAATTACAACAACAATTCCATGAAGGGTTATCCATGCTTCATAAGAGATGACTGATCATACATACAGATTGCAAGATGCATAGAAAAAGCATTACACTTGAGAACAACCAATGGCTAATAAGGGAAGGAGTTAAGAAACATCTGGATTGAAGAGAAAATGTGTAGGGAAAATGCTAAGCAGTGTCAAGAGAACAGAGCTTGTAGAACATATTCTTGACCTAATCAAGCTCTTGGACAACTTAAAACAAAATTAAAATACTAACACATACATGAAACATGTAATGAACTTCCAATATTTGCTATCTTTTTCATTAATGCAGAGGTAGGTAAAGGAGAAATAATTATAATTGTAACACTATTCATAGTCCAGTAAATTATGTTCATAATTTGTGTTCAATGGACCTCAATTTTATCATTATACTTCCCATCTAATACCATATTTTAATCCAGGGTTCAACTATCTCAGATCTAAAGAAGCACCTTCAATTAACCATTTAAAGTACTATAAAATAAGGTAAGACTTTTACTTGAGAAAGATTGGGTACACTTGTAGGATTAAAGTTCTATAATCATCGGGGATTTATTGGCACACTGAACGCAACATATGAAGTAATGGATGACTACAAGTTAGTGAAATGGTCCTTAATATGTGGTAGTTTGCAAATTGATTAGTGAAAATAAGGTTACAAATAGATCTACATGAAAAATTATGAGGACAATCTACTATAATCATCAAAATAAATAGAAAAGTGCAAAGGAAAAGAATGACTACATCTCTAGAGCCTAAAAAAAACATGCAAGAAACATAAAAAAAAGAAGAACAAACCAGTTTTTGGATGAATACAAAATGGTGCCTTCAGCAAGTGATTCATATGCTTTCACACCTGACAAGACATTAAGAAGATTTTAGTCTTCCTCTGTGAAATTAACTACTTACAAAAAAACCCGAAACCAATATTATATACCTCCATGTCTAGTAGAGGGTAGGGTATAAGAGAAAAAAATTTCCTCAATGCAATGCCAAAAAATATCAATGTGTGTGTAGGTTTGTATTACTCAAAATATCATTTCACTACCTAAGAAAAATACCAAAGTGATGTTTTTAAATTTCAATCTTCACATAGGCTCCCTTATTGCTACACATGCATATACAAGCATTATTCAGAGCTCTAAACTATTCAAATATTAAGGATTTAATTAGCTATAAGATGGAAAGTTGTTGTTTAGACATAATCCATCATCTTTTACATATCTTTATTCACTCCTAGCGCTTCAGATAAATTTGTGTAAATGAGACAGAAATGTGAATCTTTTATGACAAAGAAAATTCTTAAAAGGAGGGGGGAGAGAGCAAAGGGTAGGGGGAAAGAGAATGCTTGAATGCATAGAAAAGTATAACATTTTGATCATTATAACAATGAAATGAATCTTAAGTTTGAAGCATTAATATCATTTACAACATTTATGATAAAGAATGAATGTAAGTAGAGAAACTTTTGCATACTTGCAGATGGTACAAAATTTCATGGTTAAGTGGAAGCCTCCCATCAACAACAAGATCCAAATATCCATGTATCTATCTCAATCGAGCCTCTAAACCCTTCAGAGCTGTCAATTTTTCCACTAACCTGTTATGCACAAAAGTCAAATTTTAGAGTTATGTCACCACTAAAAACAGAAGAAACAGAGCTTTGAAACCAAATCCACACACAACACAATGTGGTATTCATACAAAGCCATACAAACAAACTAAACTAAGAACATTGGAATGGAAACAACTTCAAATTATGATGCAGAGCATGGATTCAGGGTATAAAGAATTATTTTTCTGCCACCATAGTGAAAAGTTAGCACTTTCTCATCTTTGCATATTGGTTTGATGCTTCAAACAATGCATTTCTTATATTGAAAAGTGCATTACCTTATTGAGCTTCTCTTTGTTTCAAGAATAGTTTAATATTCTCTACTTAATAGGGCCAACCACGTGATGGTGGAAGCTCATTTGGCCCCTCCCCCCCCTCACATCACTCTCAATTCCCCATACCCAATCATATAACATTAATCATTCATTCATACATTAATAACATATAACATTCATTCATTAACATATAAATTCATTAATTAACATATTCACATTCATTCATTAACATATAATATTCATTCTTTCAGTTTTTACATATTATCAAAAATATGGTTGTCATGATATGATTACAATCAATTTTTATTTTTATTTTTTTTGAAAGCTACATAAAGCTGAAGTGGAGTATCATTTTCTAAATCATTTGTCCCCCTTTAGTTGTTCTACCCTCTGCTTCGTGATATTAATGTATGCCTAGTCACTGCTCCCGCGATGTAGGGCCTTGTACAGGGAGATTACATTTACTGTCAATATCAAAGAAATGTTAAGCGGATATGTTTTTATTATTATTGTTACAAGTATTCCATTAATTAAACGAACATTAGAGTGGTTCCCTTTACCTAATGGGTCCACATCATGTTCCTGAACTTTCATTATAGACTCATGCTCAACATGTTGAACACCCTCTAAATCATGATCTGCAGTTGAAACATGAAAGATTACATTGAAATTAATACACGATTGAAATTAAGTATGTTTAAAAGAACATGAGAGTGGTCCTCTTTACCTGATGGGGCCACATCATGTTCCTAATCTTCTCTAGCTTGATCATGCTCAACACGTTGATCACGCTCTACATGCTCTGAAGTTGAAACATGAAAGGTTGCATTAATTAATACACCAATTGCAATTAAATATGTTTAAAAGAACTTTAGAGTGGTCCTCTTTACCTGATGGGGCCACATCATGTTCTTGATCTTCTCTAGCCTGATCATGCTCAACATGTTGATCAAGCTCTACATGCTCTAAAGTACTGGGATGCACACCATGACCTTCATCTCCAGGTTGTGCTCCACCCTCACCAGGCTACATTCCAATGTCATGTGCAGTATTATCATTGCTTGAATGTTTAAAACAAATAGGCATGTAATTACTTTATGGTGGAAATTAATATTGAACAGATTGCACAAGTATTCAATTTTAAATAAACTTTATTGAGTTTATTTGCATGTTAGATGGGTGGAAGATGATGTTTTCCTAGTCGAGACTCTTAGGCGTTAAGCCAGCGGCTCCATATAGCCTTCTTTGGAAGGCAATCTTAGTCATCTTATTGGGAACTACGGTAATTGAGCCCTACATTTTTGCATAAGATCATGAATTTTTGCTTCTATGGTGTTGAAACCGAAATTGTTTGAATTTATTATTTGGATGCAATATTTCATTTATTATTACTACGATTAGGTTAATTTCATATAACCACGAGCCAAGTTTGTCTTTGCTTTTGTGTTTTCTAGTCTTTCGCGCCGTGTGGGCAGCCTATGAAAAGTTTGAAATACGTTAGATTATGTAAAGAAAGAGTAATCAATTATATAATTACATTGTTGATAGTATCACATACCTTCCTTGGCGATTGGTGTCTTTCATTTTCTTTTCGACGCTTTCGCCCTTTCCATCAGACATCAAGGTCCTTCCTCCCTCTGGAATCATGGGGGGATGCTCATAATTTTTCTTCTCTAAATGTGACCTATATTGGTCCCTCACATACTTTAGATAGGTACTAGCTTTCTTAAGGACCTTGAGGATTCGGTTGAATCTTTATCAGAGTACAACTAAGCGGTTAATGGGCTCATCTTTTAAATCTTGATTTTGGGCATTCCACCATGTATGTATGGTGGTGAGAGAAACTCCCGATGTAATAATGCTTAAGATGTTTTATAAAAAACATCATTTCCTACAAAATGATCATGGGATCAATAGTCTAAAAAGAGCGATCAATAAGTAAATTTCAATTGGATTATATATAATAATAATTAAAATATTTTAAAGTACCTAGGACCTTCTCTATCTTTATGGGAACGAAATCCTCGGTCACCGCAAATGTGACTGGAAATGTTCCCATACTAGCAATATGGGAAGATATAGGAAATGCTGCTAAAATATCACCAGTACTAGTGGCCTCTGCATCCCTAGGTACATGTCTTGACACATGTTCTGGCATGTGTTCACTGCCAGAGGGTGCACTAATGGATGCCTGCATGGTATGTGTTGTTGACATTTCAGACGACAATATAGGAACGAATGATGGGGTCAGATGATATGATGTATGCACAGGAAGATTAGGATGGACACTTGTACCAACCCCTACTCCTCGGGCAACACTTGCAGTACCCTGATCATGATCAGGAGCATCATGAGGACACAAAAAATCTTGTAAAAACAACACATATTTTAGTTCATGACATAAAAGAGTACAAAATATAAAACCGTGAATGAACTTATGTTATAATTAAAGACCTCATGACAACTTACTTGCAAGTTTTGTGATCTCTTAGTCAATATTTTAACCATCTCTTATCTCATCTGTTTGAGGCACTATGAATAACAACTTGAAGATTTCTTCATTGCATTTTTTTTGGGTCTTCCTTATCATATCAAGAGGGTTTGTTGAATAAGCAATGTCATCATCATATAATATTGACTTCACCTCGCTATGGATGCTCTCGTCTACTGCTGGTGCTTTTCCTCGATCAGTCGACTGCAACAAGAATATTAAATTTTTTATCAAAATTAACTCAATAAACTTATGAAAACAACATAATAATAATAAAAATTTCTCGTATCTAATTTGTACAATTACAATGAGGTAAACTTGTCGGGTAGAAGCACCTAAAGATACATCGTGATCTGTGCTTTGGGCTGGACCTTTCTCTGTACGACCAATGTCCCATTGTGACAAAAATTAAATATAAAAAAATATTACCGAAATGAAACCAATAGACTTACAAAAAAAAACATAAGAATAAAATGGTATATTGGAGTCATTAATTGGAGGTTGGGTAAAATGGTACATAGTACTTACCACCCCCATAGTAACTGTGTTTGTAACTAAGTGATTCAAATTGTAATCCATTAGCAACTCTTCCCTTGTAGTTATTGATTTTATCGTACACATGAATACACTGTTTCCCTCACGTGCCTCGAATATGCAATTGGGTTGCTTATTTGTTGACCTAGGTCATGTATTGTTTATAAACCCTACAATATTCCCTAATGCTTTTCACCTTCCGTCAATGTACATAGCCACTCCTTTATTTTGATCCTTATCTTTTAGCTGTATATAATTTGCTAACAGTGCATACCTACGCATACTTCATGTATATCGAACCAGTTGCATCCAATCTTTGTAACTATAACAGGGTCCAACATATTCCATCAATTCAATAACTTTTTCGTAACAAACCTTTATGCCATCCATGCAAAATAGGCCCAAACCATGTAATGACGATGGTGCTATATGATATATCCTCTCGTTGACACAAAAATCAATGTTTATTGGAGGAAGTTCCTATGGTACCCATTATTTCCGTAGATGTTTGTACCTCAAGGGAACCTCGACGTCACCTATGCTCTCATCATCATAAGAACATGACCCCCCTTCAGCAAGAAAAAATTCCATGTGTTTACATAATTTTCTTCTAATATTTTGACCTCTAGTTGATCTCCCTCTTTTAGACATACTACATGTCTTGCTTTCCTCTTCTCTTCCTGAATTTCCCTCGCTCGAGGAAGACAGATCTAAAAAATACCTATTTGGTGGTACCTGCACTCATAAGGATGTTGAATGA